>MJUU01003172.1:30689-86651 GCA_002080025.1 Modiolus philippinarum | reverse complement strand
CTTACCCTTCCGGAGCACCTGATGTCACTCTCAGTTTCACTGGAGTTCACACTGTGAGTGTTTTGTTTTAAATATTGTGAATTCTGTTTCTCTGCTTTGTGTCTGTCTGGCGTCGTTGTTTTGTGTCTCACGTCACTGTTTTCTGTGTTTTTGTTTTGGCCATGCCTTTGGACTTCGATTTTTGTAAATTTCACTCCTTTGTTCCTTCGGTTTTCTACTGCCGTTGTTCCAGACACTTTTTTTTCACAGTAACTTCGATATACAGTTATTCATTAAAATCCTATTTGTTATTGGTTTTCGAACAGATTTTCTTCATCTTTTGTTTCTGTCTCCGTTCTATTATCGCTTTGTTTATACGTCTAAAACGCGGATCATACTTTATGGAAAATTGTGTTGCTTCAGCTATATACGATTAAACTTTGGACATATTATTGACATTTTTAGACCCTATTGGTATTTTGTTCTCTCTCAGTTTTTACACAATATTTCGGTTTATGGATTTCCAAATGTTTTGATTGGATCTGCACTGAAGAGACATAAAATGTCGAAATGTGCATATACAGAAACCAAAATCACAGTAACTTCGGTATTTTGTTATCTAGTACTTGACGGATGGCGCATCGATAGCAGGAGACCCCTGTCCTACCCAGTATTGTGCGTCACTAAATCCTTTTAAAGTCCGTGTGAACTCGTGTCTTGGAATTGTGTGAATTAAGATAGTTGAATAGAGGTATTTTTTATTACATTTTACTTTTACAAAACTGGCTTTTAATTTAATTCTAGAATACAACACAATTAAGATAAACCGGAGTTACTGTTAATTTATTTTCTTCATATGTGCATTTCGACAACTTATGTCTCATCAGTGCAGATCAACCCAAAACATTTGGAAGTAAACTAACCGAAAAACGTGTAAAAGCTGAAATAGAACAATAACCAAAAGTATCTTAGTAGAAAAGCCAAAGTTTAGCTAAGGACAGAGCTATGCATGAGGGAGATACTCCTTAGTTTTAATCAAAATTTTGTAAAATTCAGATATTGTAAGGTTCTATAAAGTCGGTTTTCGGGTCAGCACCGAAGTACTGACTACTGGGTTGGTGAATACCCTCGGGGACTAAAAGTCCTACAGCAGAGGCATCGGCCAAGTGGTAATAAATAACAAAATACCGAAGTTACTGTTAATTTATTTTCTGCATAAGCGTATTTCAACACACTGCATTTGTCACTGTAGCATCATGTTAGCATATTGAAGGAACAAGGGAATGCATTGTTCAAATTCCAAATTATTGTATCATGAACTAGACAGTTAGAAAACATAGGAAGGAATAAAAACAGCAAAATACTTTAACATGTTAAAACGTTACGAAAACGGAACAAAAGCACTCGTCTACCAGAGAGATACAGTTATCCAATTTTAAAGGACATAGTATGAATATCAATATGATTAAGTCATCACTTCGAATGTATATAAAATCAGAACAATTTTATGGGATAGTTAACAATCCTTAATATTGGTAATAGTTGGCTTCATTTGACCAAAATAGATAATATCGCCATCATCATCTTTTCTTTTTCCCTAATGAAAATGGCACATTGGTCATCTTGTATGTCTTAATGTAATCAAGGTTTTGTCTGAAGAACATATTTGTCTGATTATTACCTTGTTATTCTGACTTCGAATCATTCCAAACAACAAATTAATGAAGCCTGGGGAAAAACTCACCAAATCAGATTCAAGGTCGACAAACTCCAGCATCGATTCTTCAGCATCTAACAAAACAGAAACAGACTTTTCCTGTTCACTATCTGAAATAAATATAATGATTTAAGTTATCAGTTTATTTAGATCCAGGATTTTTTAACACGAACACATAATAGCATTTCTCTTCATCTTCATTAGAAGTATTTAATTAACCATGTGACATATGTTGTCAATATAACTTGTCCTATTTCATTTTTACCATGAACTTTGTGTAGATTACCATTTTTCATTTTCGTGAATAGTGATTTTTATCAGTAATTCAAAAAATTATATCTTTTATCTAAGAATGTGCAGAAAAACCAAAAAATTGTCATCATACAGAACTTCATGTTTCCATACAACCCTCCTCTGTTGTATCTTTTTGTGTTAATTAAACTCAAGAGTTTTTTTCTTAAAAAATTACAATTTTACATCAATAAATATCATGATGTAGATAATAGCAAAGCGTGTGGTCATATATTTCTTTGTATCCAGAAACTTTGACCTGTCATTGTCTTATCTTTTGTAATTTAAAGAAAGGAATAATTACAGCTTTATGTGAGCAATACCGATAATCTTAACAAGATTTAGTACTACTTTACATATAAGTAATATCATTGCTTTATCACTTCGTACTACGCACTAAGATATAAACCAATGTTATTACTACTACATGTAGTTTGCTCATTTTAAGATATCTCAATTCTATCGTGAATAAAACATAATAAAGTATCACTTGTAAAAGTTATCACTTGGTCTTCCAAACGTTTAGATTTTATCTGCACTGAAGAGACATAAGTTGTCGAGATGCGCATGTGCAGAAAATAAATTAACAGTAATTTCAGTATTTAGTTACTTAAAATCAATTAAAGACAACAGATAACAGTCAAATGGACAGACTTTAGATTCAAAGCTGGACTTGAGGAAATCAGATTTCACATCACAACATAATCTTTTAAAATCCATTTCCCCTTCAATTATTGAAAGGCATTTAGCTTATTATAATCGAGGCCTTTTGCACATTAAAAATCAGGTGTTCGTCAAATAATCTTCAAAATAGGGAGCGCTTTTTATTTGAATAACTTTATCGCCAAATAGTGGTAGGTTATTTTAATAAAACTTAAGAATGACTGGGCGGGTTTCGCTTTACACTTTGAAATGTCGAAAATCTACTTTTTCGGTGTAGTGCCAACATTAGGAGTTAAAAAATTACAATCAAGTTAATCATTAATAATCTTTAGTTTTCTTTATAGTGAACACTTTTCAAAAACAAATAGATTGTAATTTGTAAGCCCAAGATATAAATAAGAACATTCACCAATCAAACAATTATTGATTTATCAATAAGATCACCATGTATTTGGACTATTGTACCTATTCATGATTTGAAATGATCAAATCCTGAGTGACATGTAACTCCACCCTATCAACCTAAACTTTTCTTACAATATAAGTCTGACATTTGGACATCATTTGAGAGTGGTATACAATATACAACAAATGGATATAAAACGATAAAATACATGCGTAGATATATCTTGTAATTATAATATGTTTCAACATACTTCCATGTATAAATTAAGGCTTGTCATACTTGAAATCTTATTTCTTAAGCTAAAACTGATTAAAGGTCTTTTTAGTTTAAATACCGAAAACTAAAGCTCTTAATGCATCGACAAACGTCCCGAGCCTTTCGGGAAGTTTTGAGTTTTATTTCTTCCAGTTGTGTGACAGTATTTTACCAGCAGACAAGGCTCCTTGAAAAGCCGACAGTTTAATTGACCCATGTTTATATCATCTTTTGCCTTACTCTCTCAGTTTCAAGATATTGGTAATGGAGTAATTAGTTTACCTGTATGGGTTTTATTTGCAGTCTTATTAAACTTGAACGGGATGGAGAAAGTGGAGGTTTGAGTACCTGTAGTACATCGGTAAACTCATACAGACGAAAAAATGAGAAAAGGTGAATTTCAAAATCTAAATCCAAAATCACAGCAATTTATATCCAACTAGAATGGAGACAGTATGGCAAAAACAAAACAAATAAAAGAAAATGAACAAGAACGCCACAAAAACTAAAGCACCAGCAGTGTGAATCCCTACAAAAATTGAGGTATCATCAGGTGCTTCGGAAGAATAAGTATAATCTGCTCCATGCCTGGCATCCGTCACATTGTCATCTGTTAAATAGAAACATTGTAACGGTCTGTTAAATAATGGTGACAATTGCAACAGTGACTGGACATATCCTGGATTTATTAGTTTTAAGACAGTAATTTCGCACTGTTGACAAAATCGCTGTATATACTTTAGGAACGGCAATAACGAATGAGCTGTCAAATATAGACGCCATATGCCGGGGATTTTTGAATTTTACTGCTTAAACATGGGACTTTCCCTATTGGAAAATTAAAATTATCATGTTTGTCGCAAAGTTTATTTTAAGACATCCATAGTTGTCAATATAGAGGAATAGGTCCATTTTAGATGCTGATGATGATGCATGGATAGTGTATCAGTGGTCTCATTAATTTCTAGTTCATTGGTGTATATAAGATGAAGGATTATTCTTAAATTGAGGATTTAAATGCAAGAACACATCTTTAAAAAGGAAGCTAAAATTAAATGACTTGGCTAGCTTGTTTTCTTCTTTCTAACTATCCCTGGTATAAACCAGTCTAGGGATACTTCCACTTTTGCCATTGCAGTGCCAAGTCCGCTTTCCCGAGTTCCTATTGCAGCTTGCGTCGTTTTTCGTCTTTCATTGGTGTTATTCTTGTACAGTTTCCTCCTGGAGTGTGGCATTTTATTATGATTTTGGACTGTTTTAGGGGTTTTACTTATCTTTTTTAATTTAATAAACACAATACACACGACAGTGACTTCTTATGAGTCAATAAAAATATTTTTTACAAATATTGTCAATCATCTTTCATTATTTAAGGAAATTTGTTCTTTAAAACCCCAAATTTATTCGTTTAGGATTGTCGGCTCGGTTCTCATTTACTTTACCCTAAACACTAGCCAAATCCATCAATTTCAGCCTATGTTATAATGATAATATTTTTCACTAAACAACCCTATCTTCATTGTTTTTCTTCATCTGATCTGTCTAAAAGAGCTCAATATTAACGATACTACATACACTTCTGCATCGGCCTCGTTTCTTGACCTCCATCTTTAAACTGACAATTGACGTAGATTTTAGACTAAGCTGGTAGACAAACGCGATTATTTCACTTTTCCAAAAGTCAGCTTCCCTTTTTCTTTGTATCAACATTCCAACAGCGCCGACATATGAAATTTACTACTCTAGCGCCTGTGGTCAGTACAGTAACTACCCTGATATAGCCCGCTTGCTTACAAATAGTCTACATAATCAAGGTCTGTTACCCATAAGTTTAAGTCATCACTAAAGAAATTTCACGGTCGACATCATTATCTTGTGGACCTCCATGGGATATCTGTATCCCAGATGATAAAATATTTTCCCTTTAAAAGCTTCATTGTTATTCCCTCTACCGGATTTGACATGGTTAACACAGCGGGTGTCTAATAAGGAGCACTCCCTCTACCGGATTTGACATGGTTAACACAGCGGGTGTCTAATAAGGAGCACTCACTCTACCGGATTTGACATGGTCAACACAGCGGGTGTCTAATAAGGAGCACTCACTCTACCGGATTTGACATGGTTAACACAGCGGGTGTCTAATAAGGAGCACTCACTCTACCGGATTTGACATGGTCAACACAGCGGGTGTCTAATAAGGAGCACTCACTCTACCGTTGCACCTGATCTTACCCATTGTTTTTAATCAGTCCGTGTTGTTCATCTCTGTATGTGTGTGTGTCTTGCCTTCGTACTCATGTTATTACTTTGTATTTTTGTTTTTTGTTTTATGTTTGTTGTTGTTTTTTTGTGTTCTTTCGATGTCGCTGTTGTCCTTGGATTGTTTGGATGGGACTGTTTATAGTTCCCACTAACTTAAATAGACAGGAATATTGACTTAACACGTTTTTTGGTCGTGTTTGTTTTTTGGGGGTTTTTTTTGTTTTGTTTTTTTTTTTGTTTGTTTTTTTGGATTTTTTTTAAACATGATTTTGTATATTTTTATTAGTAGTTAATATTTTGTTACATAACCAGAACTATTGAGAAGGTATACATTATTGAAACGCAGTTATGAAGAAATATAAGATTTGGATTTTCAGTAATTTGACAGCTGTAACTTACAATATGATCTATATAATTACTGGTTAAAAGACTTATGACCTCATTTATACAAATAGATGGAAATTGATATTGGAATAGTATTACTGTTTAGAAATTAATAAATCTCAAATGACACTGTGTTATATTACAAAAAGGACATAATATGTATATATAACCAATTCTATCACGAATCAATTACCATACACACAACATACTGAATAATTATAGCTTATAAACATAGAAGACTATTTGGCAGAAGTTAAATAAAAGCATAAAAAATAAAGAAGTATTTATGATTTTTTATAATTCCAAGATGTTTTTCTACATAAGGGAGTCATAAATAAATTACCGAACAGAGTTGTCGAGAGCCAAAGTCCATGGCTAAACCGAGAACACAGAAAATCAAAACCCAGAGGCATGGCTAAACCGAGAACACAGAAAATCAAAACCCATAGGCATGGTTAAACCGTAATCGTTTTTCTTTATATATATAAGACAAGTAAGATTTTTTTTTATTCTATGACCTTCAATGCAGGTCGATAAAATTTGCAGGGGATCTGTTTGACTGGTTATACCTTCTAAAATAATTGGACATCATTATGTTTCAGACCTTTTTACAAGAAAAACAAAAGACAAAAAAACAAATGAAGTTTTTCAGCAATTGATAAGCTAGACTTTTCGATCTCGAAATCAGCAAAATTTTATTATTTTTGATACCGCCGTACTATATTAACAAGGATATGGAGTGAATGCACACTAGGAAAGTCTATACAAATAAATGGCAATACCAAGCAATTTAACAACGCTAATATTGTTGTTCTCCATCTAAATAACCCGGCACCTGAATCAGTTTTCAGGGGCTTCGGCTACAGAGCTGCCGGGCGCGTCCCCAGGTGGTGGATAGGGGAATGCCCTGTCTATGCTGGGTAGTCAGGTCATAATACGGAAAGCCTGACCGCGAACCATTGTAGCCAAACTGTGTGGAGAAACGCCACGCTCCATGCAGTATAAAGACCCCTTCTATATTTCTCTAAAGAGAGCAGACGCACTGGGTGTCGTATGGAAGGCTAAATTTCCTGCCCCTACCCATTTCTCCAATTTTCCAGTGGCAGTCAAAAGTCGTTGCCCAGGTTGTCCCTTCCACCTTTATTTCTTTCTTCTGATACTTTCAATTTTTTGAATTGATTAACTTGTTCTCGTCCTGATATAGCTGAAATATTGCTCATTGGACGTTAAACTCTAACTAATCAATCAATCAATCCATCTAAATAACAAAATTATGTCGGAATAAAAAAATAGATACAATATTTATGTCAGTACTTAATTAATGAAGTGTAATATTGCTCCAAATTTTAATTCGTCTTGCGAAAGGTAACAACTACAATCAACAAGCACATATAAGGATAAAAACAATATATAAGAATTAAAGAAAGAACACAAATTAGACACCTATGTGATTTTAGCAAAGCCGTTGTAAATGATGCCTGACCAAAACCTGGTAATCTCAACATTTTATTCCCTGTCCTTCATGAACACCAATGAAGCTAGTTTACACAGAATAAATATGATTTTACCTTCAAAATATATTTTTAAAGTAGAAACAAAAGAGAAAGTGTCTCTGAAACAAAGTATCTGCTACCTATCGTCCAGATTCCTCACAATCACGATCATGTCAATCGGCCTTGACCCGTTTTTTTTATATTTCAATAATATTCTGTAGACAAAATTGGTTTTAGCCTTTTGAACCTGTTTAGCCGTTGATATTTAACACTCAGTGAAATGCCTATCCTGTATAAGTTTGATCTGAGACATTCTGTGACATTAAAATCAATAAATTTGTAAAAATATCTAAGATTAAAATGATACAGAGGCGTGAATACGTTATATATAAGCTCAGGATAACAAATAAAACATAAAAATAGCACCCTTGTCAACAATCTACATGGAAAATGACAATAAATAGCTTTGGCTTGGGACTTTTTATCATAACAACCATTCAAAGAATTAAATTCTCTTACGGAAAATTTACAAACGATGATGTTTTCTTATTAATAAGTAGTTAACCTTCTGGCTCAAGACTGCAAACAATGATGTGTAATTTGTAGATTCAATAATCTGCATTGAGACCAAAATAAACAGTAATAAATACACTTTCTTTAGAAATAGACCTTCTGTCTCAAGAGTTATTGGGCATTAATGCAATACAAAAAGGGAAACAAAAGGAACTTCTAAAATCAAATTCCAAAAACTCTGCTGTTCAACATGTAACAAGAAAAAATAAAACTGAAAAGGCACCAGAAATGAGGCAAAGGAAGCATGAATACGATGAAAACAAGAGGCATCATCAACTATGAAACTACATAAAAGTCAATAGTTTAAAGACAATTCACCTGTCGTCCTTTTATATGGCAGTCATTTATGAAAAGTCAAAAGAGACCCAATGTTGATTTCTTTGCAACTTCTCTTCAAAATACTTTTAGGTCGCTGTTGAATTCAGTATCATTCTGTTATAGATTTATTTTTGGTGTAAGAAGACCATAATTAAATCTAACAAACAATACTTGGCATACACCTGGTGTCACGATATCCCGGCTAATGATTCTTTCCGGTACCTGTTCGTCTAAATCAGTCAAAGACAGAGTTGGACATTGGAATAATGGATGCATACCTGCCAATATTTTACGTTTATATCAAATCTCGAGGTAACGTTTTAGATTGCATGAAACCAAAAGACATGTATAGCGGCATTGTTTACCTCAAATTTCACGAATTAATACTATATTCACCGGGGCCAACAGTGATTTTAGCAGGATTGCTATTTTCATCGTTATATTTTCAACCATAATTTTCAATTATAATGTAGTTTGGTTGTAGTGTATCATTTCAATGACATAATGGTATCACATAATACCATCCCGGATTCTATATCATGCATTATGTCAAGTTATTAAAAGCATTTTACAAAGATATTGTCATTATAACAATCTTCTTTATACCAATTATTATGAAAAATGACCATATTTATAAGGGGACATAATAAACTTATATCTTAACATCGTCATAAAATTGGGTTTATCGGTACACGTTGTCATATTTATGGGATATATACAATATGTACACCTATAAGATAATGGTATGCGTAGTTTGAAATGCAATACGGAACTATCGAAATAGGAACTGTCGTGTAATTGAAGGTTGAAATGATCTCAAATACCAGTTAGATGGAGTGACTGGATTCTTGGTGTATTGAAATAAATACATTTGATATTTGATAATACATTATTCGGATTTCGTTTGGTTTTATGCATTTTAAACATTTTTGAAATTATGGATTTCCTTTGTTTGGGTTCTAGTGCTGCTGATGAGGAATTAATTTCCGAAATGGCCATACAGCTCATTAAAATTATTGCAGTTGGAGTTAACATATTTGTTATGGTCTCATGTTCATTTGCTCCATATCCATTCGTAAAATATATACCACATAAAAAACAAAATATTTATGAAATTGAAAGTACAAACTTATAATTGTTCCGACATGACAAGTCTTTAATTAAATTTTAATTGACGAAAGTACCATTAACCTGAAGCGAAACAACAAATTGAATATGAACCATCCTTAGCTGAACATTTTTTTTTCGTATAGTGTAGAAATTCATTCCGGTATGAACACGACTCAGAAGTCCCGTATTAAGTACTTTTATAATGAGAATCCAAAACTGATTGCAGATTTCATTTTCAACCAAGTGCCCCATTTAGATGAAACCAATGCCTGGTATTATAGTACACGACATTAAAAAATTGTCCCACACCCTAGAGCAAACAACGGCAGTAGAATACCGAAGGAACAAAGGGGTGAAATTCACAAAAATCGAAGTCCAAAGACAGGGCAAAAACGAGAACACAGAAAACAATGACGTTAGACACAAAAACAATGACGCCAGACAGACACAAAGCACAGAACCAGAAACCACAACATTCAGAACAAAGGCACTCACAGTGTGAACTCCAGTGAAACTGAGAGTGACATTACTGAAAGCAAGTGTATCGAGCACCGATTTTGAACTCTTCCCTAACTGACAGTTTACGTTTTAGACAACCGATTGAAGATGTGTTTTCATATGTAACAAATCCATCATTACAATATATTCAATGATGTTACCAGCTTTCAGTTCAAAAATCTGTGTTAAGCTTTCAGAAATAGTAAAAATAGTTCTTACATTTGTTGAGTTGCTAGCGGACACTACCGCATTGGAAAGAGGGGTTTTACGCGCCATAAAACTGGTTTGATTCACCATTTCTTTTGAAAGGTCTGTACCAAGTCAGGACCATTGCAGTCTTCAATTTCCCAGTGAATTTCCTCCTGCCTTGTTTTTTTGTCTTTTGGACTTTGGCTCTTGACAATATTGTCATTACTCCATTCACAATTAGAGATAGGGATATCTTCAAGTAGTGTGAACAATCCAACAACTAAAACTTTATCCCAAATCGTTCTTTCCAGGGAAAGATAAAGGTTCCAATGGCTTAATAATCTGCCATTGCATACAAGTGGTTTTTACAGAATGAAATAAAAGGGACAACAGGAAACACCTACAATGGCTGAAAATTATAATAACATGCCACAATCTGCTAGGGAACTATACAGGAAAACGACAAATAAGACAAAAGACAAACGTAAACAACGATAGGAACTCGGGACAGTCGGACTTGGTACTGGCACTAGCAAAAGCCAGTGGTAGTGTTAAACCGGTGTATGGGTACCCAACCCCCCCTTTATCTGTCCCATTTCCCTATAATTTAGTAAACATACAAATAAAACCCAATACAGGTAAACTACTAACTAAATTACCACAGAATATGACAACATGGATTCAATTATGAAAATAGAATAGATTACTTTTGTATTAAATTCCTTTCAATTTTATAGTCAAAGCACATATACAGGCATAAACTAAGGCTTGTCATTTCCAACTACTATGTATTGGTTCAACTAAGCTATAAATATATCACTTTCCAGGCTGACGATGCCTTTTGGCATCGTGGACCCTGTGGTTACTTTTATGTCTCTCCTGGTATCCCATACATAGGAAATTGAATCTTAGCAGGCATAACAGACAGAAGGGTACTGTAGCTGAACAAATAATCACAATAGGATGGAGAATCTAAACTGCTGGAGTTGCAGGTCCCTATTTAGTACCCATGGAAAGCCAAAAGTCGCAAAAAGTGAGATTTTACATTGTAGTGAGGGGTGGGCTGTCATAGACCCCCAGTACTTCAAGACCTGCAGCAGAAATGTGAAGTTCTTGGCTTTTTTGTTTACAGAAAAGGTCTACAAATGTGCCAGACACACAATCGGCATTTTTGCAACTAAGGGTCTATCAAACTCTGACTCTCCTGTTATAGATCGAAGACTCGTCATGTCTCTAATACTTAATAGCAAAGAGGAATTGCCACTCTATATGTCTGCGCAATATAACTTGCCTAACTCATTTTAGCAGGTTTCCATGACAACTTGAATGTCAAAAAATGACAAAAATTGCCGGTTTTCAGCTGGGGTTGGGGGATATTTACTGAATAAAAAAGAACTCGCCCACAAGGGGCTCGTCCATTATTGTTCGCCAATATTTCTTGTATCAAAAACAAAACTTCCATTATTCTATATATAACTGCACATTGGTTCCTCCATTTAAACGAGCAAACTATTACTAGTTTGCTAATTGTTAAATTCTCAGCACGAGGATCTATACCTGAATGGGGGTAATAACAAACTTACAGAACAAAGTTGTTAAGAGTCGAAGACAAATCGGGTGGTTAATAACAAACTTATGTCAGGATAAAAGCAGATACAATATCCATGTCAGTGCAATATTTATAATGGTGTAACATCTTGCGTAAGGTAACATATGTTATCAACAAGAACAAAAGAGATAAAAAAAGAATAAAAATTAAACATATCTGTAATTTGAACTCGTCCTATCGTTGTATAAGATACCTAACCCACTAGGGACATGCGACAACTGATACTCTCTACGCTATAGTTGTTGTCCTTTGTGCAAATTGGGGTAATAACAAAATTACCGAACAGAGTTGTGCAAGTATATTAAGTTAGTTTACACATAATAAAGTACGATTTTGCCTGATCTCACCCATGATTTCCATTGGGTCTGTATTGTTTTTCTGTGTGTGTGTGTGTGTCTTAAGTTTTCTTTTCCGTGCTTTTTCTTTGTGTTTTCGATTTTGCCACTTTCCTTTGTATATGAAAAAGAAAGGAAATGGGGTAAATGTCAAGGAGACAACATCCCATATCCAGGTTAAAACGACCCAAAACAAAGAATCTAGGGGTAACCGTACGGTCTTCAACACAGGGAGGAACTTCACACCATATAGCAAGCCCTAATGCCCCCAAAAAGGTAAAAAAGTGAATAAATCAATGGAAACACAACACATCCAATAACCCAAATACCAAGAAACTAAAATTTTATAAGAAGACAAGGACAAGCCAATGACCAACATATTCCTAACTTGGGACAGGCGCAAAAATTGCGGTGGGATGAAACTCTTTTTCTTGGATCCAAACCCTCCCCCCGTTTTTGGACTGACGGTTCATATCTCACTGTCGTTGTTTACGTTTGTATTTTTTTATTTGTGGTTATTCCTTGCGCACTTCAGTGGTTTATTGTGGAATGCGACTCTGTTTTGTTTTGGGGTTTTTTTTTTGCCATTGTAGGGATAACCCTAACCCTGTTATCGTATTTATTCTATTTGACTTTTCTTTCTAAAATTAATTTTAATAGCCAAAGTGCCTTGGTTTTAAAGTACATTAATATAGTGAAGATACAGCAACGGCAGTAGAATACCGAAGGAACAAAGCACAAGATTACACAAATCAAAGTCCAGAGACAAGGCAAAAGCAAGAACACTAAAAGACGGAAGACCAAAGACACCACATGCCCACAAAACACACGAACGTTACATATACAACACAAAAAACTAAAGCACTAACAGTGTGAACTCTCAATAAACAAGAGTGACATCAGGTGCCCCGGAAGGGTAAGCATGTCCTGCTCTGCACACAGCACCCGTCACATAAGTAAACACTTACAATGGCCGGATATTATAATCACATGCCACAATCTACTATAGGGAACTGCACAAGAAAAACAACAAAAAGACAAAAACAAACGTAGACAACGATAGGAGCTCGTGATAGCCGGACTTGGTACCGGCACTAGCAAGAGCTAGCGGTAGGGTTAAACGGGTTTATGGCTACCCAAACCTCCCCTTTCTCTATCCCGTTTCCCTATAGTATTAGACACGCACAAATAAAACCCAATATAGGTAGACTGCTTACTCCAAGACCACAATCTTGAGAAGAAAAAGAATAAGAAAAAACGTAATTTAGAAAGATGGGTCAAGGAGTGCTCGTCGCTAAACGAGTAAAGTAAGTACTATTTATTATTTTAATTCCTCTGTAATCCGGACCATGTGAATCGACAATGGCTTTTTTTCTCTATTTCAAAAATGATTTTATCGACAAAACTGAGTTTTGGCCATTTCAGTTTCTATTTAACACTCTATGTAATTTCTTCCCTCTACTATATTTATTTGATACATCTTAATCAATAGATTATGAAAACATCTAAAATCAAATAATACAGAGGCGTTTTCACGCTGGTCTTAATGACGCTATATATACTGTGGAAGTACTTTTATTCGTGGACATCAATTTTCGTGGTTTTAAGAAATATCACTTTTTTTCATGTGTACTTAATTTCGTGGTTTCAATTGCCATACATTAAAACTCTAGGGAAAATATGCATTTCGTCGAGAACTTAATTTCGTGGATTTAGTGAACCACGAAATCAACGACAATTGGAACCCAACAAACAATTGTACTTTTACAGTAATTCAGAACAATAAAAATTAGTACTTGTCAACGATCTGCATGGAAAATACAACAAATAGCCTTGGCTTGGGGCTTTTATTATACCAACCAGGATAAAAGCCTCTAACGTTTGAAATGTACAAAGATGTTCAATTATTGTCAGATGTAAACGTTCTGGTTCATCGCTGCATATAATGAAGTGTATTACATTGCTTGGATTCAACCATCGAGGCCAATATGATCAATTTCGTAAGGACTAATAACTACAACTTAACAAAGACGAAAACATAAATGAAACTGTAAAAGGACCCTCAGAATTAGGTATTAGCGGTCTGAACTGCATTCAAATGGGGGTATCATCAGAATGGGAAGTATCACTTTCAACAAATTCCGTTTATGTAAAAAGTTGATGGGATAAACACAGTGATGCGTACTAACTCACCAACTTTGAAACTAAATAAAACATGACCCTTTTGAAATTATAATAATAAGTTATGTCTTTAATATAAAAGCAAGTGAGAACCGAACCGTCAATCAAACGAACGAACAATCCATGGTCAATGGCAACATCGGAAACACTAAGAAACAAGGACACCACACGAGTACTGGACAAAAAAGAAAAAAGAATACACACATACAGATGAACAACACGGACCCAATAAAAACCATGGGTGAGATCAGATGTAGAGTAAGAATCTCCTGTGTTGAACATGTAAACTCCGGTAGTAAAGCCGAATCAGATAGAGGAAAACAAACTTTTATTTCGCTGAACTTGATTACTCTTTATTCAGGGGCCCGACTCCGACCTGCCGTTGGGTGTTGGGTTTTCTCACCGTTCATTGAAGATCTTATGGTGGCTTTGAGTTGTTATTACTCCCCTTTGGGTCGTTGTCTCTTTGACACATTCCCCGTTTCCCTTCTTTTTTCTATTTAGTTGTGAAGGGAAAAATCTGTTGTCATCCGGGAAACAGATATCCAATAGCAATCCACAGGATCGTGATGTCGACCGTAAAACTTCTGTAGTGATGACTTTAAGTTTTTGGTTACATTTCTTGCTTAAGTAGTCTATTTGTAAACAACCAAGTTATTTCAAGGAAGTTACTGTATCGACCACACGCCCTTGAGTAGCGAATGAGTTAATAAAAATAACATTCAAAATGTAAAAGAAATCCTGTGCTGATTACGCTGCAGCCAGCCTCCAAATGACAGAATTGAAGGTTGGAATTGGCTTAAGACTCCAATATCATTCTACTATGTTAATATTGAGTAAATGAGACAGTACTAAGAATAAAATCTACGAATTGAGACTTGTGACACAATCTCTAGACGGATGGTTCTATCTGATACATCTATGTCCAAATATATCGAAATTTGGAAAAGGGGTGGAGTATCGACCAAATATAAAAATATTTATAGTACCAATTGAGGTTACGGATTTAATATATATGTCATCAAACGAAACGATTCTCAAGGATTATTACTGTTCAACCAGCAATTTTAGGATGCTTGCCATCATCGTCATTATGTTTTCTGTCGTAAAATAATTTTGTAGGAAATGTAATGTTCCATAATGTTATCACACAATACCACCCCGGATTCTATATCATACATTATCTCAGGTTATTAAAATCATTTTTGAAAGATATCGTCGTTAAAACAATCTTCTTTTTATCGATTAATATGAAATTGGATCCTGTTAATAGACTTATATCTAAGTATCGTCATTAATTTGTGATTATAGATACTGAATGCCATGTTTCCTGGACAAAATATGGACCCTTTAAATTATGACATACGTATAATGTAACATTGGTAATCAAAACTGTAAGAATATAAAATAAATGCACATAAAACCCATGGTGAAATGTTTT
Organism: Modiolus philippinarum; assembly: GCA_002080025.1. NCBI lineage: Eukaryota > Metazoa > Mollusca > Bivalvia > Mytilida > Modiolidae > Modiolus > Modiolus philippinarum. Next base: position 70,944 of record MJUU01003172.1, on the reverse strand, counting down.
TATTGTGTTTCGTCAGCAAAACACTTTTAAATCTGGGTAATAACAAAATTACCGAACAGGGTGTCCATGAGACAAAGATAAATGGGCAAAATGGTCGACCGCAATGCTCCTGGCTTGTTACAGGCATTTTAAAAGGAATGGTAGTTAACAGGTTTTATGGCAAGCCAACATCCCCGAAAATGCGGTAATATCCGGTTGCCACCCAACATCAATTACCATTGAAAGGTCGTAGACAGTTGAAAGAAATGATCATCCCGATATTTAAGTAAAGAAAGAATTTTTAATCAGAGTTCGGGTGGAAACTTCAATTTTTTCCACAAGGGACAGAACCTTTTTAATGATCGTATGAGATGGAATTTTTTGAAGCCTTCATTAAAAAGGCGGTCACGTAGATAACTATTTCTAATGAGAAAGTCTGTATAGGTTTTGCTAGCTTTCGCGTAACGAATCAGCTGTGAAACATACATTCCGTAAGCAGAAGAAGCTGGAATATTTATGTCCATGTTAGGGAAACTGATAATTTTGAAATTAAAATCGTCCCTTTTGACTTAAAATTTTAGTACTGAGATGATGATTTTTCCTCAAAGTCGGTAGTAGGTCCAAAAAAGATGTAGATCTGGAGGTTTCTTTTGTTTCCTTTATCTCTAGTTCTGGCAGATATATCAATGGGACCCATTCAGCAAAAGATGCAATATTGATGGCAAGGACGTCATCAATATATCTAAATGTATGGCACTCAGTAGATGTCGTTGGTACTGAATTTGTCCTCCTATTTCGATAGTTTTTGTAATGAGTATTTTTTTGTATTGACTAAATTTGGATTCTGGCTTTCCTTATCATTTGATTCAAATGCTGCTAATGAGAGGTTACTCCTTGAGTTACATGTACAGCATTACGAAATTAACTATTTTTCATGCAGCTTGGGTATTTTTTGTAATTAGAAAACGATGAAAATCCAAATTTTATTGTGAAAACTTAAATTTCATGTGTAGCGCAGATGTGGAAATGCTCCGTGAAGGCAAATTCATTTACACACAGTCAACAGAAATAAGGATAACGTTATGACGTTTTACAAAGGGGCCGCCCCAAGCATTAATTGTGATTTATTTGAAGTCACAGTTGTTACCATAATATGCTCTATAATCAATGAAGGAATATAGAGTAAATGCACATGAGACAAAGTCTCTACAAGTATATGGTAAATCAAGCCAGGGATAAACGCCCCTATTGTTGCTCTTCGTCTCGAGGTCACCATGAGGTCTTCAACAATGAGCTTTACCCATACCTCATAGCACGTTCAAGACGGTCCATAGCACCGGTTTGAGTGGAACTCATTGCTTGATGTCGAGCAACGCTACATCCATCCTTTTTTGTGTCATGGATGCGGGATCGTCAAAAAACATGATTTTTTTGGACAAAGTGTTCTTACAATCACTGTCATCCGTTGCCCGACAAAAAAAACAAACAGAAGACAACAACAACATCTAAACAACACAGGGAGCTCATAGAGTCAGTCTTAAGAAAACTTGGCATAATAACATCCTGAGATGTGGGCACAATAAACAGGTAGTCAGAATTACATTTTCATCCATGTCTTATTTAAACCGTTTAGGAATAACATATTTATCTGTTCAGTCCATAGGTATTTGATTGCTGTAAAAATAGATTCTTACATTCTAGTAAAATTAGAGGTAGGGATATCTTCCACATTTGTGAGAGATTCTATACTGTTAAATCTTATTCCACATGGTGACTCCATAACCTTTCATTCACCATTCAAGATGAAGAACAACGATAAAAGCGTTGTTCCATTGCTTTGTTTGATCTCCTGTAGATGGCGATCGCAATTCTGGAATACCAGAATTGTTAACAATTCTGGAATACTAGAATTGTTAACAATTCTGGAACAAAAATTTATTCCAGAATTGTTGTTCCAGAATTGTTAAAATTTAAAATAATGCAAATTACTTGAACAATTTATTCAAGGATTGTTGTTCCAGAATTGTTACCGTTTAAACACTAATTATTGAAAATCAATGTTAGGATAAAATTTTATATAAAATTGTTTCAATTTTATAGATGATTTTTTTTTTAAAATAGCACACATTCGTTTATTTAAGAAATTGAAATACATTTACTATAAGACTTATGTAGAGCAACAATCTAGATTCTTTTTGAAATATGTTGTCTTTGAAAAGAGCTGTTAGTTATTCATGTAGTTTCCTTTAAATTAAACCTATTCATGTAGTTTTCCTTTAAATTAAACTTTGGACTGCTCTACTATACGTGTCATGCTATTTTATTTTCAAAAGCTTGAGTTCCAATATTGCCCTACTGTCACACCAAATCTTTTCATCTAGGTAGCTTGGGGAATATTTTTGCGAAGAAATCCCTTTTTTCTTTGAATCAGAACTTCTTGCTCCATAGGACTAAGACACCGCTCTGTCTGAATTTACAAGCAGGCTCACCGCTTATCGGAATGAATAACGGTGCTTGGTAAAACTACTTTATGAATAGTTGGAAAGAGTTTTGTAGTTTAGATGTTATACCTGGCTAATTGCAAAGTGTTTTCTTGTCCTTACACCCATATTGTTCTCTCTGTCACTCTGTTGCACCTGCCACTTGTGATTGAACAGGCTTTCGTCAGTTTCCAAACTACACAAGTTCCACCACCAACACAAGTTCTACCAAGGCAATGATTTATAATGAGAAGGATAAGTTGGAACAATATCGCTGGTTGTGAGATTTTGTCAATTTTGGGACATTTTCTTTAAATCATTAAAACAACATAAATATAGTAATGATGGTCACAAAAATTGTTCTANCCGTGTTATTCATTTTTGTATATGTGCGTGTCTTCATTTTCTTTTCTGTGTCATGCTCATGTTATGTCTTCGTTTTTTTGTTTTTCCGACGTTGCCATTGTCCTTGGATTGTTCTTTTTAGACTGACGGTTCGGTTCTCACTTACTTTAAAGCATTTAGGTGCAAATTGTGGTGCACTTGTTACCGGTGTTAACCGGAAATTACAAAAAAATTCACTGAATAATGTCTTCATTACAAATTTCAATCATGTGTATTGAAGAAAGTGCTTGCTATAATGAAACGAAATTTACGCCAATAATGCAAAAATGACTGTTTTTAGAAAAATATGGTTTTATTAAAATCCATTTACAACTTTTTCAGAAGTTAGCTGCAAAGTGAAAGCATATCAAACGTCCTATCCGAGATTTTAAAATGCCGAGTTGCGTATCCTTCTCATTATACGTCCTTGACCAAGGTCAGAAGCCATGGTCATCAGTTTTTACAGAACAATTATCCTGTAAATACTGGAACACCTGGATGACCATTCTTCCATTTTTGTGTATTTGCTTAGCAACTTCTGCAACTCTAGTCTTTGGACTCCCTTGAGGTAAATGACTTTTATTTGAATTATTAAATTCAATCAAAGCATCAAAATTTCAAAAGGAAGTTATCAATTAACTAATTAATCATCAATAAATTAACCACTGCAATTCCATTTACATGATCAAAAGACATGGATGACTCAATTATTTACAATATATTATAAAGTAAAGATCATAGGGTTCAGTATAAACATACTTTAATTAGGGACCGACTATTTAACATGAAAAGGGGGGCTTTTGGGCTTTTGGTTTTTTTTTCGAAAAAAAATATTCTGAAGTTGATTTTATGTGAAAAAAATATTATGGCTGCAAAAGTGATGAAAAAAAATTTTCTGAACGAGGCTTTCTGCCCAAAAAATAAATGCTTATTTTAAAAAAATATTTTGTTTATACTAGTTAAAAGAAAAATTCTGTCCTGAAAAAAAAACCATACCCCCCTTTCAAGTTAAATGGTTGGTCCCTTAGTAAAAGGGTGTTCTATTAAGACACTTGTATACTATATCTATTGCCCAAAATTAAAAAGAAATCTCAAACTGTAACAATTCTGGAGTATCACAATGTTCCAGAATTGTTGGGAAAAAAAAATTCTGGAGTAAATTTTTGTTCAAGAATTGTTCACAATTCTGGTATTCCAGAATTAGGATCGCCAACTACAGGAGGTCCATTTGTTTTAAATTGTATTTGTAGAGAATTCGTTTTTTTATTATAATTTTTTTTTCTTGTTTTTGTTTTGTTTTGTTTTTGTTTTTGTTTTTGTTTTTGTTTTTTTTTTTGGAGGGGGGAGGGTTGTGGGTTACCTTTTTTGTTTTATTTATATATATATATATTTTTTTCATAATCAAAACTTCTCACATTCATAAGTGAACAAACAAATAAATGCTAAATGATTACACAAATCATTGGCTGCAAGTGAAGTCAAAAGTTGTTAATTCTACTAACAATATTGACTAAATCCATATGATAACAGTATTTTTACAAGTTAAAATGTTTCGCTTGCTTGTAATGAAATAATTTTGTAAACATGCCCTGGTTAATAATACAAACGACAGGGAACACCTGTAATGATCAAAGGTAATATCCACCAGAGAAAAAGAGAGATTAAATAGCCAGACTTGGTGCTGGCACTATAAATCGGTAGGGTTGAACCGGTTTTGGCCACATATACCCCCTTCTTTTCAATTATCCTAGTTCATAAAAGCATAAAAACATACAATTAAAACCTATAAAGGCAATTTGCTACCTACAAGACAACTCTGTTGAATAATTTATTTATTTAAATGAATAAAATACAAAAATACTGAAGTTGAATAATAAACAGAATTTCGTTGAACAATAAATAAATGAGAAAAAACATTATTTTTAATGCTCGCCACTAAAGTGCTATGTCACATTTGCTTTTATAGGATAGCGTCAGTCTTTTATGTTATACAAAATTACAGGACAATTGTTCCCTATTTTCTCCGTAATCATTAATTTGTCTGTACCATAAACCACTACAGAATCACTTGACAGGTCACTCATCAGTTCTGTTGTCAAGATATATATTCACTATGACAAAGAACAATTGCTTTCTGCTATTGGAAAGCTGTTGTTGGGAGCATTTCATCCAGAGTGGTATTAAGTGTCTGATTAAAAAAGCTATTTAGATGAAATCAATGCGTAAAAGGGGAAATTAGCAAAAAAATCATTTCAAAATAAATTAAATCTCTGAAAATGTATTTATTTAGGATAAAATATTTTTCATAAAAACTACCATATAAAGTAGAATATTCTATTGGACAGTAATGAACTAGGGATAGTACCTTACAACAATTATACTCACTATATCCGTTTAAAATCGCACTCTCCCGGCACCTGAATCGGTTTTCAGGGGCTTCGGCTACAGAGCTGCCGGGCGCGTCCCCAGGTGGTGGATAGGGGAATGCCCTGTCTATGCGGGGTAGTCAGGTCATAATACGGAACGCCTGACCGCGAACCATTGTAGCCAAACTGTGTGGAGAAACGCCACGCTCCATGCAGTATAAAGATCCCTTCTATATTTCTCTAAAGAGAGCAGACGCACTGGGTGTCGTATGGAAGGCTAAATTTCCTGCCCCTACCCATTTCTCCAATTTTCCAGTGGCAGTCAAAAGTCGTTGCCCAGGTTGTCCCTTCCACCTTTATTTCTTTCTTCTGATACTTTCAATTTTTTGAATTGATTAACTTGTTCTCGTCCTGATATAGCTGAAATATTGCTCATTGGACGTTAAACTCTAACTAATCAATAACTAATCAATAAAATCGCACTCGGGGAATAGAGCCTTGACATTTTCATATTTAATCCGTTAAAAGTGAAACTAACCGCTTTGGCAGGTTATCAATCTCCTTTTGTAGCATATGTTTTGCAAAGCCTTCCGACCCCTTTTAATTTTGTTTCGAAAACAAAACTGCGATCTTGTTATTACCTAAATTTTTGTGCTGATAAAGCTATCACATCCGATGTAAGTGTGGTACATTACATTTTTCTCAAAAGTCACTCATTGAAAATGGAAATACAACAAGAAACGCCGCAATGGCTAGAAATCTTAATCACAGATCTAAATTAATCAAGACCTGCACAGCACGAACCAGGGCAAAATACAACCGTTAACAAAGATAGGAACAGTCTGAGACGTATCCGTGGTTATTTTTTTTTAACTAAGATTAATCTCCCTCATGCATAGCTCTGTCCTTAGCTGAAGTAAGTGAGAACCGAACCGTCGATCAAAAGAACGAACAATCCATGGACAACGGCAAAATCAGACACTCTCAGAAATAAGGACAACACTTAAGTACGGGACAAAAAAGAAAAATGAAGACACACATACAGATGAACAACACGGACCCAATAAAAAACCATGGGTGAGATCAGGTTACCGGTGGAGTAAGCATCTCCTGCTTCTTATAAGACACCCTCCGTGTTGAACATGTCAACTCCGGTAGTAAAGTCGAACCCGATAGAGGAAAAACAAACTTTAGTTGTAGAGGGAAAGATCTGTTGTCATCTGGGAAACAGATATCCCATAGCCATCCAAAAGATCGTGATGTCGACCGTAAAACTTTCTGTAGTGATGATTTTACGTTTTTTGTAACGTACCCTTGCTTAAGTAGTCTATTTGTAAGCATCTGAGCTCTATCAAGGAAGTCACTGTAACGACTAGCGAATGAGTTGTGAGATGTTAATTTTGCCTTTTCTATTTAGATCCTTTTTGTTATGTGTTCTCTATCAGCTTTTAAACGTTTTTCGGTTTATTGACTTCCATTATTTTTTATTTGACCTGCACTGAAGAGACATAAGTTGTCGAAATGCGCAAATACAGGAAATAAATTAACAGATACGTCGGTATGGTGTAATTTTGACTAATTATTTAGATTATATTGGTTATATGTTGTCTATGAGCCTTTATGAGTCAAGGATTTTTATCAATTATGATATATTATAAATCAAACAAGGATTAATCGAGGTCTGAACATCAATTTATGTAAGTTATGAAGCTCTACCTCCGAGTGTTAACAAAATATCGGCCTTAAACGGTCGAAATTCAGCCTAAACTTTTAGTATTAGCAATACAGACATTCAATGTATCATGGATTCCGGGAATATCAATAAAAGCATTGTCCCATTGCTTGTTTTACCATGCATTTTTTGGATACTTTGTCTCACGTGCATGTACTACATATTACTTCATTGATTATTGGAAATCGATTGAAAAGGGCGTTTAATGGTAAATGAGGGCTTTTGCGAAATGTTCGGCCAGAGTGGGACCTAAATCGGTATTAGGCTGCCCCAGATCGGCCTTTTTCCGTAAAATGGGTAAAATGGACATATGTTATAAGTATTTGGGATAGTTTTACACTTGTGAAAAAGAAAGGAAATAGGGTAAATGTTAAGGAGACAACATCCCATATCCAGGAGGAACCTCACACCATATAGCGAGCCCTAAATGGCCCCAAAAGGTAAAAAAGTGAATAAATCAATGGAAACAAACCACATCCAATAACCCAAATATCAAGAAACCAAAATTTTATAAGAAGACAAGGACAAGCCAATGACCAACATATTCCTGACTTGCACAGGTGTGAGGGATTCTTCTATAATATCACTTGAAAATTCCATTGTCAATGGATTGCGATGACATAATAAAGGCACTCAATTTTTTGCCAGACAACATTTTTGTTCGTTTTGGCAAGATCTTTTATTAACAAGCAATTGAAACTGTACAATGGGTACAAACTGTGCACCTCTCATTGCAGACCCTTTTCTTCTGTTTCGAACGGGACTTATGAACAAAACTATAAAATGAGTCTGGACAAATCAATGATCAAAAAATGTAAATAAACAGAGAAAAATGGTAAATCAATGACCATCTTCTTTAAATATTCAAAAATGACAGAAGATATCCTTACTATTGACAATTAACAGTTTTTAGACTATGTTGACCTCATTTACTGAAAAGAATTGAAACTTAATAAAGCAAACAATGATTCTAAAACCTGCTCATTTATCGATCTAACTATCAGCGTTGACTGTGGTAAAATTAAAACTAAAATTTATGATAAAAGGGATAATTTAGATTTCACTATTACTAATTTCACTTTTCTCAACGAAGATGTTCCTTTAGCTGTATTACAAGGGTATTATATATCTCTAATAAGCAGGATTCTCACGCGTCTGTTCTACTCTTGTCGACTTAAATGCACGTAACGTTACTTTTATATCCCAAATTTTACAACAAGGTTACAGATTTCATAAATTGTTTAAACACATTTCAGTATTTTTATAGAGGATATGAATATTTTATATTTAAATATGATACGACTCGCAAACAGCATATTTCTAAGGGTGTTTTTCACTCTTGTCTCTATGGTAATATGGTTAGAAATGTCAACTGGGACGTAACTTACATTCTTTACGTTATAGGGGATATTGACGGTATATTCTGCATGATTTTTTTTAAATTAGTTATGGAATCCAATGACCTGAAGATTTTACTGGCCCCTAACTGACACTGCCGATATTTACTGAAATCCATAAAGATTCTCTGCTAATCCCTTCGGGAAGTTTTGAATTTGATTCATCTTCCATAGTGCGACAATGTTTTACCAGCAGACTAAGCTGCTTGAGCTAGCTGGCAGTTTAGTGGCAAGCACTTCTTGACCCATATTTCTAAATTACGTTTCGTGCAATTCTTTCCTTCTCCAGATTGTCGGATTGGAATAAGTAGTGGACCTGTATTGGGATCTATTTGTATTTGAATTATATATTGTACATGTACTATAGAGAAACGGAAAAAAGGTGGGATTGGGGTACCCATACACTGGTTCAACCCTACCGCTAGCTCTTTCTGTTGCCCGAACAAAGACAGGTTATCCTAAGTTCTTCTCGATGTCTGCGTTTGTATTTTGTCTTCTTATTGTTTTTCTAGTGCAGTTCGCTTTTTAATTTTGTGGCATGTAATTGTTATTTTCAGCCATTGTGTTTCCTGTAATCCCCTCCACATACTTTTAGTTGCTAAAAACAAAGATCCAAAATATCGGTAGTATAGTCATATGGTATATGAATCCGGGGTAGCATAATGCTTCAAAATCGATTGGTCATATTTTCAATTTAGTACCTGTTACCGTTATACAGATAAAGTCTCGTTCAGTGTGAGATTAGACGTTATTTGATTATTATTTAATTTTATCTTTTTTTCAAATGTATACAACAAACAAGATGATTTCTGTCAAAACAGTTCTCATTTTCCTCCAAACGATTGATTGATTGATTGATTGATTGATTGATTGATTATTTAGAGTTTAACGTCCAATGAGCAATATTTCAGCTATATCAGGACGAGAACAAAGTAAGTGAGAACCGAACCCTCAGTCTGAAAAGAACAATCCAAGGACAATGGCAACGTCGGAAAAACGGCGAAACGAAGACATAACATGAGCACGGCACAGAAAAGAAAATGAAGACACGCACATATACAAAAATGAACAACACGGACCAAATAAAAACCATGGGTGAGATCAGGTGCACCGGTATAGTAAGCATCTCCTGCTTCTTTTAAGACATTCGCCGTGTTTAACATGTCAACTCCGGTAGTAAAGTCAAATCCGGTAGAGGGAAAGTTAAAGTTAACAAGTTAATCAATGCAAAACATTTATTACGAAGAAAGAAATAAAGGTGGAAGGGACAACCGGGGTAACTACTTTTGATTGCCACTGGAAAAGGGGAGAAATGGGTAGGGGCAGGAAATTTAGCCTTCCATACGACAACCAGTGCGTCTGCTCTCTTTAGAGAAATACAGAAGTGGTCTTTATAATGCTTGGAGCGTGGCGTTTCTCCAAGCAGTTAGACTACAATGGTTCGCGGTCAGGCTTTTCGTATTATGACCTGACTACCAACGATCTCTAGGTATGTACAAAAACCACAAGTAATAAAACTGCTAACCATAGCATATACTTTTTGGACGTCAAACAGGTAGGAGCACAAAAAGGTCAGGTTTGGGCCCAATAAAACTAGTTTAACCCCGCCGCAGCATGTTTGCGCCTGTCCTAAGTCAGGAAATTTATTAAGCCTTTGTGTGTCTTGTCTTTTTTCTAGTTCGTTTTCTCTATGTCTATAGGAGTCTAGGATGATGTTTATTTCGCTGAACTTGATTACTCTTTATTCAGGGGCCGACTCCGACCTGCCATTGGGTGTCTGGTTTTCTCACCGTTCATTGAAGATCTCATGGTAGCTTTGAGTTGTTATTATCCTCCTTTGGGTCGTTGTCTCTTTGACACATTCCCCGTTTCCCTTCTTTTTTCCAGTTTCCCTTCGTTTTTTTAAGCTTTAAAAGATTTGTTTTCCATATTATAAAAACAGTCGTTAAAAATTTGAACATGTTTCAATCAGTATTTCGACCAATATTTGCTTCTGAAGACTCGCCTACATAGCCTACATAGAAAAACATGTTAATAGTACGTTTCCTTAAAAATACAGTTTGTCATGCCTGACTTTCCTATAGACTATACCAGATAGTTAAAGAAACGAGAGAACATTTGCCTGACTTTCCTTTAGACTATACTAGCTAGTTAAAGAAACGAAAGAAGAATTCTGATAATAATCTGAACACCAACATAATGTTATCTGCTTTTATCTGGTATGTTTCACAAGTGGTTTCTGAGAATAAAAGCCAGAGAAATAAAAATTAAATTACCCCGAACAGTGGCAAAATTTTACACTTTATTTGCTGAGTGTCAATTGGTTTGTGCGATCAATTACGGTTACGTTTTTATTCTTAGTAAACATTAAGTCAATGTGATGTTATGAAATGGATCATAAAACTATATTATTTCAAGTCAATGTATTTTGTTTGTCAAGTGAAGAAATTTTATGACTGTTTTCCGATTGCATAACGTTTCTGACGCCTTTCGTGCATTAATACTACAGTTTGACGTTAAAATATAGTGGTAATGGACGAAAATCAATTGGGGACGGAAATAGATAAATAGAAAATTAAGGAATGAACCGTAAATAAGAGTTACATCAACGTAAACAAACGGCAAATTAGTATGTAAAACTGTAAATTTATTCGAGTGATTGACCTGTAGCGATTACAAGTCAACATAAAGGTTTTGATGGATTTATGTTTATCTTTTGACTCTTGCATGGTTTAGCAAATCCTTGAATTTTTTAAAATAAAAATAGAAAATTTATCGGTCAGATCATACTCCTTTTGTAACAAACACTCATGATGTCATTTTACATAGTCTCGTATAAAGACATGTTCTTAGAATTTATTCTCTTATTCAAGACACTTTTACTCTGTATGTTATGTTTCAACTACAATGTAAATATTAAATGAATTTTATTATAATGTTCTTGAAGAAATCTTTTCACGACCTTCGCTACCTTCCTGTAATTACAAATTGATTTAACGACTAAGAGGGATAACTGACGAAATGCCGTTGGAAAATTTAAAGTGACAACAGATATTTGTATCTTTGCTCGTAAAATAATAATCATAAAACGAATCTTTGCATATGTCGAAGAAAAAAAATTTATTTACCCATTTTGATTTGACTTCAACTGAAGAGACATAAGTTGTCGAAATGCGCATATGCAGAAACTAAATTCACAGTAACTTCTGTATTTTGTAAATTATTTATGATTTAATCAATATGACTATGAGAGGAAGATTCAATTTTAATGGAGGCATCTCAGCATTATTTTTATGATATATATATATCTTTTTTTTTTTTTTATTTATAATTTTGACAAGTGTGTGTTCATGATACGCCTGATCGTGCAGTGCAAGGCACTTCAATCAACTCTTTTCTCACGAATTAGTGTCTTATACCTGATCTCACCCATGGTTTTAATTGGGTCCGTGTTGTTCCATCTATATGTGTGTCTTCATTTTTCTTTTTTGTCCTGTAGTCAAGTGGTGTCCTTCTTTCCTTGTGTACCCGATGTTGCCGTTGTCCATGGATTGTTCGTTCTTTTGACTGAGGTTCAATTCTCACTTACTTTAGCAATGAAGGTATATGTACATGAGATAAAGTCTCTACAAACACATGGTAAGCAAAAGCAAAAGAACAACGCTACTTTTGTTGTTCTTTAAGCACTTTTATTCCATTTATTTGTCTGAAACATACTTTAACTCTTTCTCAAATCTTTACTTTCTGGGTGAAATAATTTCCAAATTTTTGTTTCAAAGAAGCATAAAGTTAGTCGTCATATAAGCGGGAGGTTGATGCATCATTAAACCTGGTTTAACCAACCATTTTATTTATGAAATGCCCGTTCCAAGTCGGGAATAGGGCCGCTTGCATAAAATGTTCTGTGTTGGGTTGTGTGATCTCGATACCAGCGCTTGTCTCCTGGTCACCCCCCTTTAATTACTTCAGACTTAAGTTTTCACTTTTATTTCTTCAGACAATATCAGAGAAATTTTCCTAAAATTAAATCAGTGGAAGCAGTCCGCGGCCTTAACGAATGTTGTGTTTAAATATATAATTTCGTCTGATTGAAATTTAATAGTACTATATTCAAAACATAAAAATGATCTCTGATTAAAATAGCACATTTTCTTCCATCGTCTTTGACTACATCAATGTATAAGCATGGCATATTTAATAACATCAATATTTAATCTCCATATTTCCTGATACAGATGTATCATTTTCAAATTTAAAATAATCAGTGTTTGAGGAATTCTAGGCTTCGTGTAATTGTTCTCTATCTCAATCATCTATAACTCTCCATGGATAACTGTATTGTATTGACTTTTGCTAAACTAACATATTACCATCGTATAAAATAACACGCTTATACAATTTATTGTCAATCAGGTGAAATGTATACGTTTTAAATCTGTTAAGAAGCTGACAAAAGCTGGTCTGTCCGTATAACTTATTTCCGTTTTGCAGGCAAACACTAATCATCAAAAGCAAACTGTGCTGTGAAATGTCATGTAAATTCAAGAACGATATTTCACTTCGAGGAATAGCATCACTTAGAAACGATACAAATTTAAGAGACTTTGACAAATTCTCGTATCTTTGTTTAATCTAGTTATGATATATTAAATATATATTTTTCCAGTTTGATGGGTTGAACAAAAAAACAAAACAACGGCAGTAGAATTCCGAAGGAACAAACCACAACTCCATGAACACAATCTTGAAAACGGACAAGGGTGAAGCATGTAATTATTTTTTACAAAACGTAAATTTTAAAGATGGATCAAGAAGTGCTCGCTACTATCAAGGAGCCTAGTCTGCATTACGCATAACGAGGGAAAATCAACCTCAAAACATAAGGGTTTGGTAAAGATACATCATATGTTTTAGTAGACATCGGTAGTATGTTTATTTTATAATTTGATTTTTTGTCGTCTATGTTTCGATCTTCAAAATCCCTTTGTCTTTTATTTTTGTTATATTTACATGTTTTATCTCTATGAATATATCTTCTTTTGAAAGGATCATTTCAGACATCTATAAAAAAGATAGTCTGATTTATCTGTCTCCAACTCTCCTTAACCATGGTATTATGTCGACAGAGATTTCAGCTTGTCATCGGTTATAATGCTAAGTATGTCTTCAGTTTTTTTTTTATGTCTATTGATTATTTTGTAATATTGCTTCAGAACAATAGTGGCAGGTTCTATCATTTGCTACCTTATCTGTAATATGAAGTTACAAATCTACTCATTGTTTTAACTTGCACGTATGTTTGACAGTAACATTGATAGAGTGTTTCATTATGTATCAAATTTTGTTTGTTTAGTCATATCATTTCGTTCTGTTCAAACACTCATACTATATGAATATAAAAACTGTAACACAGCCATGAGAGCTGTCTTTAGTAAGGGTCTGTTGTTATAACGTCCGAATTAGCAAACTTCTTGTAAGAATCTCCCTCTAAAGTTGAGATTGATACAGTAAAATCCCTAGATAATAAAAAAAATTTTACCAGATTGTAGTGAGTGTACTTTTTTCTTTCTGTTAATAAGCTCTATATTGACACCTCTATGCCTAGGTTCTGAAAAGGTCTATGTAACGTACATGTTAATACGTTTACAGTATAAAATGCAACTCTCTTATAAAAACAAAATTTGTACAGGAGAGACAGGGAAATCTTAATGACCACAAAAAAGAATGCCTGAACACTGATATTAAAATGCAACTTCAACGTATATTAAAAAGAGTGAAAATTCGTAACTAGATAAGAGATCGACTGACTTTAGATCGATCCATGTAAAGCTTGATGTAGACATGGTCTTACAAGTGGTCACTGACGTGTTGACATTAACCTATCTAAAAATGGGTAACAGGAAAAACCTAAAATGGCTGAAAATTACAAATTACATGCCATTATCTGCCAGGGAACTACACAGGAAAAACATGTATCAGACAAAAGACAACGATAGGAACTCGGGACAGCCGGACTTGGTACCGGAACTAGTAAAAGCCGGCGGTAGGGTTAAACAGGTTCATGGGTACCCAAACCTCCCTTTATCTGTCCCGTTTCCCTATAGTATAAAAACATAAGAATAAAACCCTATACAGGTAGACTACTAACTCCATGACCACAATCTGAAAGGAGAGAAAAAGACAATACGTAATTTTGAAAGATGGGTCAAGGGTGCTCGCTGCTAAACGGCCGGCTGGCTCAAGGAGCTTAGTCTGCTGGTAGAACAGTGTCGCGCTACGGAAGAAAAAATAAAACTTAAAACTTCCCAAAGGATTTGGTCAAGAATCATCATAAATTTCAGTAGATAACACAAAATGCCAAAATTTGAGAGAATGATAGTTCTTCCATAAGAAAATTCTCTCAAGAACAAGTACACCATTACTGAAATTTATAGACAGCATACATATCCAGTACGGGTAATCTTTATTCGGATTCCACACTGACTCATATTACTTGATAAGAAAGTAAGTGAGAATCGAACAACCAGTCAGAAAAAAAACCGAGCAATCCAAGGACAACGGCAACATCGGAAACGACAAGAAGCAAGGACACCACATGAATACGGGACAGAACAGAAAAATGAAGACACACATACAGATTTCCAACGGGGAACCAATAAAAAACGGTGTGTGAGAAATCATAAAATGTCAAATATTTAAAAACTCATTCAATGTCAGCATCATTTGAATCTTTATCTACCATATATTTGATTATTTACAGAGCTTGATGCAAATATTCTTATATAAACAATTACAGTGAAATGTTTGTTATTTTCTCTATTTTATCGTCAAGCTTATACTGCAAATAGTAGGGTGTTGTTTTCTCTGATAAACATTATCCATTGCATAAGTTAACACATGACGTATGTGAGCACATTTTTGCTCACTGAAAGGATATGGAGTAAATTTACAAAGTCTCTACGAATCCATGATTAAATAAAGCAATGAAACAGCGATTTTATTGCTGTTCTTTATCTTGAATTAATATGGAAAAACAGGTAACACTTCCAATGGCCAAACACAAATTACGATAACATGCTACAATCTACCAGGGAACTGCACAGGAAAAACAATAAATAGACACAAGACAAACGCAGAAAACGATAGGAACTTCGGATAGCCGGACTACAAAGAGCTAGCGGTAGGGTTAAACCGCTTTATGGGTACCAAAACCTCCCCTTTCTCTATATCGTTCACTACAGTATAATAAACATACAAATAAAACCCAAAATAGGTAGACTTACTCAAAGACAACAGTATTTAGAAATACGGATCAAGGATTGCCGCCGCAAATCTGTTTGCTACCTAAAGAGGCCTAGTCTGCTGGTAAAGCATTGTCTTGCAGTATCAGTGAGAGGCCAGTATACCTGGTAAATCTTCAGGTCACTGGATCCAAGGGCCAATTTAACGGAATCGTGAAGAATGTCCTGCCAATATCCCCTATTACTTATTATTATGAAATCTGTGACCTTGTAAATATTTGGATGCGATAGTAAGATGACGTTTATTAAACTCATCAAGAGTAGAACAGACGCACGCGAATCGTACTATTTTTGATATAAACATCCCGTATGATTGGGCTAAAGAAATGTCGCCGTAAAGAAAAGGAAAATTAGTAAAAGTGAAGCTAAAATCATCCCCTTTAATCATAATTTTTTGTTTTAATTTAACCGGAGTCAACTATGATAGTAAGATTGAGAAATGTGTAGTACTTATAATCATGGCTTGCTTTATTGAATTTCAGTTCTTGTGGGTAAATGAGGTCGCCATAGTCTAAAAGCTTGGGATTGTAAATAGTACGGATATCGTCGATACACCTGATGTTATCATTGAAAATTGATATAAGTTGGACTATGTTTTGTATGGTTCCATTTTGTAGGTTTTTTCATAAAGTCCCGTTCGTAACAGAACAGAAAAAAGAACTGCAATAAGATGTGCATAGTTTCTTCCCATTGGAATTCTAATGAACTGTTGATATATAATGTTGCCGAAAGGAATAAAATATTGAATAGCAAACGATTCAGTGCCTTAATCGTGCCATCGCAAGTTCAGGAACAATGATTTTTTTGTAACTGATATTATAGAAGAATCCTTGCTTTTCAACAAAAAATGAATCGTAGACCAGAAAATTTGAGAGAACATTTAAAAAGATGTCCAAATTTTGATTTAAACGATTTATGTGGAAAGGATGTATAAAGTGTAGAAAAATCATAACTATCGATAGATGAAACTGGGGTTTTTAATTGATTCTAAATTTATCTAAAACTTCAATGAAATTTTTACACTCCAAAAGTAATTTATACAAGAGTTTTGATAAGTTTTTGACGGTGCTTCAATACAGGTGAATGCATCGGTTAAATTGATTTATAAATTAATGGAAGAGCAGATACTGGATGCCTAAATGAAACGATGTTTGGGAACCCAGTACATAGACAACAGGCGCAAGCAATTTAAGGTTGTAATCGATTTGTTCTTAAAAAGTTACATTGTTCCAAACTTCTACAACCTGTTATTTCTTTTAGTATATTTTATACTGCCTACATATTATACTTGACATAATGTTTTTCGTGAATTGTCTAATAGTACACACACATTAATCAGCAGTCATTAAACACAACTTAACATGCATATTTTCATGACAGAATTACTCTAAACATTAACCTTTGAGATTTTAAATAAGATAGATCAATCTCATCCTGTGCTGTGCCAATCAAAGTTCTGTATCCCTATTGCTTTAATGGAATTTTGTCATGTCGGGATGCTTATCTTTTATTGTTTTTCATCGCATTACAGAACATCTATACGCTTCGTAAGTTATTTGTCTTTTGAACATTCCATTATAGATAAGTAGACGCATCGACTTTAATTATTTCATTTTCTATTTATTACTTCCTCGCTGAATCGTCATATAGTTAACTAATAAAGTTAACGAAGTTAAAACATAATCCGTAATTACAGTGTTGTAAAAACAGAACGAGGTTGCTTTTAACTACATTTTTCAAATTAATGGTTTAAACCTATTTGCAGTGGTTTATTCTACATAAGCTTTGTTAATTGAATGCTACTGTGCTGCAAATAAAAATAACGAAGTTGTTCCGTGTAGTTTTTAGTATTTATATGGTGCTTCTCGTTCAGATTAAACCGCATCAACGTTTTCCCAATCTTATATAAACTTGTTGACAAGATTTCACAATACATAGATATATCAGATAGATTATTGATGGTCTGACCTCGAATATAATACAAAAAGTTCATGGCATTGAGTATCATATGGGGGTTTATGAGCTGTCACTACCAAAATAATATTTGGACCAAAAGAGAAATGCACCCCGGTCTTTTGTTCTATGTCGTTCTCGTTATTAATATTTATATGAATTTACTTAAATCTATAATGCCTAATAATGTCAGTATTACTAGACGTCAGGGTCTTTGTGAAGAGCTTATGTATGGTGCCATGCCTAGTCTTGTTTAAATGTTGAATAAAGAATGCATATTGATCATCCCAATAAAAACCAAAGACAAAACAAACAAATAAACAAACAAAAATAAAAAAAAAGAAAAACAAACAATTGAATTGCGAAATTCCCATGTGTTTTATTTTAGATATAAAAACAATCTATGATATACATATTTTATAATTTTCCAAGAAACAGATGCTTGTCGCAGGATATTTGTAACAAAATGTTTTACTCTAAAAACCAATTTAACAGTGACTTCTGTGTTTTGATATTTACACAATTCTTTTCGATTTCATGGAAATGTGAAAAGAAAAATTGTATTTGCCATCCTTTGCGAACGACCTTGTTAATTCAGTGTGTTCATATAAAACTTTTGGTTAATCTATTAGTATATATTATTTCTTAGAAATAAGAGGTTACAAAGATAAGTTGTCAAAATATACAGTCAGTACAACCGAAGGTTTGAGGTCTATGGCAGACTAAGAATTAATAACCTGTATTTCCAGCTGATAATACTATTCCTTGTTTTTCTAGGAACATTTTCAGTTAATTAAATTGAAAATGTGCAATCATTAGCACAGAGAAGTTTAATATCCGTTCGTTGTTTTTCCAAAACAAATATGTTTCGATAGCCATCGATCAGTTTTTTAATAACACCATGTTAAAAACACATGCGAATGTTGGCAAGTTAACATTATTATTACACGTAAAATAAATGGAATAAATATACATGAAATTTCAATCATGTTTGGGATGTCAGGACAGCAATCGAATGTAGCTTCGCCAGATTTAGTTAATCTTAAAAATGCATAGTATAGTGACCGCTTCTTGTAATCAACACCAGCAATTTCAGAGACGATCGTTACAATTTATCTTGCTGTACACGTCAGTATTTGGATACTAATTCTAGAGTTATGTTCAGGGAACTACTTGTCTATTCGTGTAATTGGCAGGAAAATTTTCTTTTAGAAATTCTTATCGAAGGCATCATGTAGAAATGTTTATTAAATCGAAAACGGAAAAAGTTTTATATTATCGTCAATTTCGTTTGAATCATATTAGTTATTTGATCCCTATCACTTTATTTGGACTAATAGAATAAACAAGATAACAGGAAACACCTACAATGGCCGAAAAACATAGTCACATGCCCCAAAGTAACAAGGAACTGCATAAGAAAAAAAACACATTAAAAATACAAAAGACAAACTTAAAATAACGATAGGAACTCGGTACCAAGTCCCGGCACTACCAAAAGCCAGTGGTGGGGTTAAACCGGTTTATGGGTACCCAAACCTCCCCTTTCTCTGTCCCGTTTCCTAATAGTTTAATGAATAACAAAATACCAAAATACCGAGGTAACTGTCAATTTAGCCGGGTTCTGCATATGCGCATTTCGACAACTTATCAGTGCAGATGAATAACATACGAATAAAACCCAAAACAAGTAGACTACTAGCTCCATGACCACAATCTTGAAAAGGAAAAAGGGGACAAAACGTAATTTTGAAAGATGGATCAAGGAGTGCTGTCGGCTAGCTCAAGGAGCATAGTCTGCTGGTAAAATACTGTCACAGTACGGAAAATAAAACTCAAAACTCCCAGAAGGGTTTGGTAAAGAGTCATTGTGTATTTCAGTAGACATCAGCTGTATCAGTGAGAGGCTCGTATGTGTGTAAACGCCTCAGGTCATTGGACTCCTAAGCTAATTTAACGGACACGCGCAGAATCCTACCGATATCCCCTATTGCGTAAAGAATGTAAGTTACGTCCCAGTTTTTCTGGATTTTTCATCAGTTTCTGTCATTTTTCAACAACAGTTCAGTAAAATCGAGGATGAGAAATGCCCTTAGTAATGAGCTGTTTGTGAGTGACATTATATTTAGATATTAAATGTTCATATCTTCGATGAAACTTTTTAAATGTATTTAACAATTTATGAAATCTGTAACTTTGTAAAGTGATAGTAACATTACGTTCATTAACGTCGTCAAGAGTAGAACAAACGCATGCGAATCGTACCAGCTGAGAAATATAAACTCCGTAGGATGGGGCTAGAGGAACTTCGCCATCAAGAAAAGGGAAAGTAGTAATACTGACATAAAAATCATCCTTTTTTTCGTAAATTTTAGTTTTTATTTTACCAGAATCAACGATGATAGTTAGATCCAGAAAAGGGCAATATTTGGAATCATTGTTAGCTTTATTAAGTTTCAGTTGTTGTGGGAAAATGATATAGACGTAATCTTAAAACCGCGGATTGTCAATAGTAAGGATATCGTCAATATACCTGCTGTTATCATTAAAAATAGAAATAAGTTGATCACTGTTTTGTATGGTTTCATTATTTTTTTTCATGAAGTCACGTTCGTAACAGAAAAGAAAAAGATCTGTAATGAGAGGTGCACAATTGGTACCCATGAGAATTCCAATGGCTTGTTGATAAAACTATGTTGCCAAAACGAACAATAATGTTGTCAAGCAAACGATTAAGTGCTCAAATCGTATCATCACATGTCCAGGAGGAATGATTGTTGCAAGTAAAATTGAAAAAGAATTCTTCTTTTTTATTACAACAAATAAACTGCAGTTCAGAAAATTTAAAAGACCATTTAATCAGGTGTCCCAGTTAGATTTAATAGAATTATGTGGAAGCGTTGTATAAGGTGTAGAAAAACTGTCGATAGATGAAACTGTACTAATGTCTTAAAGGACAAAATTTATCGAAATGGTCATAAGCTTATTATTACCACTGGGCCAAAGCGTCTGCTTGTGAACTCTCTGGGTATTCATCAATTCAGTAGTTCGGTGCTGATTCGAAATTGGAAATTAAACGTACAAAACGCTTACACCAAACCAAAAGAGCAAGCTGTATCCTTAACCGATTTGGTCTTTTCGTTTAATTCCTATATTGTTCATTTTTCTTTATTAACATTTATGGGCTTAGTTGCTTGGCGTTCATGTTAAGTAACCCTGGCGAGGTCAGATGATTTTCTGTTATTCTTCTTCTTCTTCCAATTATGTTTTTCCGAGCGATTTTTGTGAAGCAGCTAAACAAAACTATTTCAAGCTTTGCACACAAATACATCGCAATTTGATGGTTAAAGATGGCCACCATTAACAAGATGGTCGTCATTTTTCGATAAAAAAATTTAGGAGTCAATATCTCAGGAACTGCTTCCAGAATTTTTTTTTTATTTATGTTCAATGAGAATGAATCGGTTCACTTTTTTATCAAGATGGCCGCCAAATCCGTAAAAAAAATTCAACTTTAAAACCAAATTGATTTCTATATGTTCTAGATATTTTGAGAGGCTGCTAATAAGATGGAATACTCAAAATGGTGGTCTGTAAAAAGAAAAATTATAGCAATTTCGGTATTTATTTAATATGATTCCTTACGAACAAGTTTTTTTTTAAGTTTCAGAGTCCTTACTTTATTTAACGTAATTCCTTACGATCAAATTTTGAAAGCCATTTTTACTTTGTAAAATTCTTTGTGTAACTAAATAGTATTATCACAGTATCTTTGCCAACCAAGAAGTACTGAATACGGGCTTGTTCAATGTTATAAATGCATGTTCAGTATCGTCAATACTGATTTGCAGATCTCAGCAGGCTTCTGGCAACATGTTTATTGTCAATTTCGTTTTCATTATTTCCAATGCATCTATAAGTATAAGATTTGAATATTTCGAAACACACAAATTGATAGCTTCCAGCACAGCTGTAGACGAATAATCTCTTTAAGTTTCTCTTCTTAAACTGCAGATATGTCGTAACTGCTGGGGTTGTTTGAAAACTTTTGGCATTTCTGCGGAAGGTTACAACAGTGCTTCATCTTTTTAATTACAATAGTGTGTTTGCAGTAGGAAATAGAGGTATCTGGGTTAAAACTACAAGATAGCTTACATTTTATAATCGATTTATATATAAAGCATGCAAAGCTCTGTCCTTAAATGATTTTGGCTTTACATTTAGATCATATTGGGTATTTGTTCTCTATCAGCTTTTTAACATATTTGATTTTATGGTCTTCCAAACTTTTAGAATTTATCTGCACCGAAGAGACATAAGTTGTCGAAATGCTCATATGCAGAAAATAAATTCACAGTAATTTCGGTATTTAGATATTTGTTACCACTGGGTCAATGTCTCTGCTGGTGGACTGTTAGTCCCCGAGGATATTCACAAGCCAAGTAGTCAGTACTTCGGTGCTGACCCGAAAACCTATTTTATTTCAAACCTTACAATATCTAAATTTTTGTAAATTTTGTTGAAAACTAAGGAGTATTTCCCTCATGCAAAGCTCTGTCCTTAGCTGATTTTGGCTTTACATTTAGATCATATTGGTTATTTGTTCTCTATCAGCTTTTTAACATATTTGATTTTATGGTTTTCCAAACTTTTAGATTTTATCTGCACTGAAGAGACATAAGTTGTCGAAATGCCCATATGTTAAAAATAAATTCACAGTAATTTCGGTATTTAGTTATTTGATTAATTTTTGTTTACGCTGTTCAAACTTTGTGAACTCTGTATTTTGGTTAACTTTTTCCTGTTGGTTTATAATAATGAACCAATCCAACTCTAAAATGTATATGTTTAATATATGCATGGACTGTCGGACTTTCATATTGAACACAAGACATAACAAATGTCAAATCTAATAACCATTTTACTATAAATGCCGAAGATATTTTCACAATCTTGAATATTAATCCTTCAAGGGTCAAAATATTTGTGTCGTGTTTCCTAAAACAATATTCTCATAAGAATGGTAGGCAAAAAAGATACAAATATCTCGTCAGAGGTCAAGACCCAGTGGTCAATATAGATCTTACTTTGTCACAAATGCATCTAATTAAAATTAGATCTACCAATTGTTCCTTACATGTAGTGTCTGCATGGAAGATCTAACAACACCCAAATCACCGAAGAACTACTACCGGTTTGGTGAATATCACTGGCTACCATAGACATCAACCCAATGGTAATAAATAACAAAATACTGAGGTAACTGTGAATTTAGTTTCTGCATATGGACGTTTCGACTACTTATCAATTGATTTGACAACAGTAAAGCTAAAAGGGAGATACTCCATAGTTTAAAAAAAAATCTTAAATTTAGATATTTCAAGTTTCCAAATGAAATCGGTTTTCGGGCCAGCACCGAAGTATTGGCTACTGGGTTGTTCCATATGTTGACAACTTGATTTTCGTAGAAACATAACAGTTTTCAAGAAATGGCCTGGGATCAAATTATTTGTGTTGCCCTCTGTTGTCAATGCTACAGGGAATCGGGTACGAATTAATTATACGGGATCAGTCTAAATAAGGGCATACAGACCTTGATATGGGGTATTCCATTCTAAGCAATACATCGACCAACGAATACCGAAGCAAGAATGAGGAAAGGGGAATTCTAAAACCATAAATCCAAAATCACGGCAAATCATATCCAACACGAATTGAGACAAAACAAATAAAAGAAAAGAAGAACGCCACATAAACAAGAGAGACAACAATATAATTGCGTTCTCATTAATAGTTTTCGGAATACAGAAATTACAGTACAAATATTTGTGACCAGCTAGACTACAACAATACTAGGCTACCGTAAATTTACTTTCTGCATATGGACTTCTCGACAACTTATGTCTCTTCAGTGCAGATAAAATCTAAACATTGGCAAGACCATAAACTCAACGATGTTTAAAACTGATATAAAACAAAGAACCAAATAAAGCCAAAATCTGTTAAGGACAAAGCTTTGCATGAGAGAGATACTAATTATGAAAAAGAAATGAAATGGGGTAAATGTCAAGGAGACAACATCCCATATCTAGGTTAAAACGACCCAAAACAAAAATCTAGGGGTCACCGTACGGTCTTCAACACAGTGAGGAACCTCACACCATATAGCAAGCCCACTAAGTTTCCAAATAATATCGGCTTCCGGGTAAGCACCGAAGAACTGACTAGACGTAAGGCGATTTCCTCATTGTCCCTGTGGAATTTTTCATAAATAACAGTTATCTTATTAGATTGTCGTTGCTGTGAATTTGATCTCTAATTTCCTGTCCAATGGATCCACGGCCGTAAAAACAACATCAGTTAATTTCCGCTCCATTACCTAATGGCAGCGATATATATACAATAAAGTGCCATTTTATCCATAAACAGGTTAATTTATCAACAATACAGCGATGTAATATACTAGTTTGAGTAGATGTGTTTTTTATGCCCAGCAATTACAGATAAATATCAGGACAAAACGGACGAGTTTAGATATCGATTTTGGATTACACTTTTACAGAGCTCTTATTTTAGAGATGCATGACATACCGAAGTTTAAGCTTAATCCAATTATTTTAACGCATGTCACCCAAACATCATTAACGATTCTTCCTGGCATGTCAAAACGATGACGAGTATTTCCCCCGAGGGCAGAAAGACGTCGATAAAGTGAAAACATTTACTGTGTTTACTATCCGTGATCGAACCTTGATTAATCAGGCAAATGATATATCTTCATACAAGTAATACTGGTATGTAGTAAAGAAATATGTCATGTTATATATGGAAGTACGATTCTTTTATTGTGCTCCCAGCATCTGATGAATAGCATAAAATGTTCTAAAATGACTGGTTCTGTTGTTATGGAGGATTGACAGTTCTTTTGTTCGTGTATTTTTGTTACTACCCCATTGTATTTACCAACTGCAAAGGTCAACTAAGTGGCAAAAGTTTGACTGCAGCAAAACAAGATTTACAACCCATGCTTCAATTCTGATTTAGACTTAACTCCTTAAAAAGACTTCATAGTATATACTAATCAAACGGAAAAGGGTACAGTTGTAAAGAAGACGTGATTGAGTTATGCATATTTAAACGTTGGTAGAAAAATATTTCAGAAGATGAAAAAATACACATTGCGTCCATTTGTCAAAAAAAAAAACTCCCAGAAATGTGCAACACCGTTATATAGGGAAAATCTGTAGCTCCATTGTCCAACAAATAAAAATAATGTAGAAAAGAGCCATTGAGCTGAGGTTCTGTTTATGTCGCCACTTTTTCGCACTTCATAACAAAACGTCTATTACATTTTTGTATGACAAAAAATGAAAAATACTTTGTAACCCACAGCCTTATCAAAAGGATGCTCCTTCTTGAACTTACAATAATCCTTTAATTTTATCGTGAAATCCTCCAATTTGTATCAACATCATTATGCAATATTGACGCTTCACTGAAATCACAGATTTTGTCTACAAAGGTTCGCGGGCAAGCTTTAAAGCCTGTGACATATCTACTCCGCTGACAAATTATTCCCTTATCCCTCACCTGACAAGGTATTCCCCTATCAACCACCTGGAGCGCGCCCTGTAATCTACATCCATGACAACCGATTAAAAATACAAATTATTCACTGCAATAATAACATAATTAGTTTTTTTTCCACCTCGGATTAATTTTTAGTATCTCTGTTGTACATCAAAGAAAATGTACAGGGGATAAGCATGAATCTATCTGTCTTTATTATTATTCTTGGCAAGATAGTATTTACAGTTTATAACTTTAACCCTTTCTCCGGTCATCTACAGTAAAAATCAGCAGGATAATTAGATTTTATTTGATAATTCATCATTTTACAATAAAATTAGGTAAATATCAATAAAGTTACGATTGGATTATATTGATACAACTCGTTTCTTTTAAAATGAGGGAAATGTAATTATTTTGATATTAAAAAAATATTTTTCATTTTTTTAACTTGAATTATCTGGGTGAAATGTTGATTTAGGGATGTTGAATGACAGGACACACCATGTTAACATGCCAGCCAGTAATACGTGACGTAACTTGCGATGTTTCTGATCTGGGGCTGCAGCGCAAACTTCTGAAAACGTTCGTCGTATATCTGGGTCTCTTTAATTTGAATATAAACAGCTTATTGCTACAGCGTCATGTTTTTCACCTTCGACGTCAATGAGTTTTAGCACGTGTTACTTCTTGTGACACGGTAATTTTTTTTCTTCGATTTTGTTTTTTAAATAAAAATGCGTGTAAAGTAAACTGTATTCCATTGATACTAACACCAAAATATATTAGTAAAAACAGCGTGTAAGCGTATAAATATCTCATTTCTTATCCATACATAACAGCTGTTGGTTTATAAAGACTTGTAAAAAGCTAATAGGCCATATTGATGCGTTTTTAATAGTAATCATTGTAATCAACATTAAAAATAATAATTTATGCATAACCAACAACAAGTAATATTTAATTTAATATAATTCTGATATATTATACTTGTTCTGATTTTTATTTAGTAAGAAGTCCTATAAAAAGCATACAATGAAAAAAATGACGTATATGTAAGTGACAAAGATTGTCGATGAAGTTATATTTTCTGTGGAAAGCATATAATTTGTTTGAAGACAACTTTTGTTGAC
Source organism: Modiolus philippinarum (assembly GCA_002080025.1). NCBI lineage: Eukaryota > Metazoa > Mollusca > Bivalvia > Mytilida > Modiolidae > Modiolus > Modiolus philippinarum. The sequence goes on along the minus strand of MJUU01003172.1, from coordinate 44,650 downwards.
GGTTTGATATGCTTAAGTCTATGCATTTGAAAACAACAGGACAATTAAACCACGCTTGACTATGATGTTTTCAAATAATGAGTGTTCATTTATTAAATTTGTGTTATATTGATCAATAACAAGGGCTCTGCAGCGCGCTGAGATCAGTTTATGGAGCCAAGAGTCCTGTGAGTGAAGCCCGAAGCCCTAGTGTCCTAGTGCTTGAACCCGTAGTCCGAATGTTGGATCCAAGATTCCTTGTGTTGGAGCTAGGAGCCTTAAGATCGTGTTATATTCTTCCATTATATAAATACAAAAAATTGTACATGCATACATCCAAAGGGTTAATCACAAAGTGCATGTACAGACATATACAAATGTAGTTTCTTTATTATATAAACGGGAATAAGTCCTCACATCGATCTTCAAATATTTTGAAAACGAGGCTTGCCGAGTTGTGATATTTGAAAATAAATTTAACAAGATGTGAGAAATTTTATAATTAACTTGTTTAATTAGTAGAAAATGTTTCTATACTGACATGATGTAAAAAAAAAACGAGCATTATGTCCCTAATTGATTTTGGCGGGAAATTTCACGTGAGTTGTTCTCTCTCTAAAGATGAGAAATATTTTACCACATCGATCATGCGTTGGTTCATTTTTCTCGAAATTAGAGAAAAAAAAAATACATGTACATGACCACACCGAACGACGTGTTATATTTAAATCACGAAAACAGAAAACTCATCGAAACTGTATACATGTATAATGAACGTGACAACGGTAATCTTTAGAGATTTATGTTATTAAATACGTACAAAATATAACACACTGTACGTTTGGTGTGTTTCACGAACAGCTTGGATGAAACAGCTTGGTAAAATTATTGTGCGATAGTAAACGTGTTCTATGGAAAATCAGGTTACAAATTTTAAAAAGGAAAACAATACACACACATTTAAAAAGAAAATATCTATTACTTTTTGGTTAGTATAGATAAGTAAAATCAATCTTTTTCTCACATGGGCTGATTCAACGTTTTGTCAGTCAAATTTTAAGAAGGAGTTTCTATTTGTTATGGTTATCGTATTTGTAAATAATGAAAGAATATGAAGTACATATAAATCTACATTAGACAAAGTCTCTGCAATTGCACGGTAGAGCCAAGTAATGCAACTTTTGGTGAAAATGTTGTAGTAGATAGAAAATCGTCTTTTTAATGAAAATATTGTAAAAGAGATAGGAACAAAAATCTTTACACTTTCATTACATTTTCATATTATACTTTTATCACTGTATTTTTGTGGTGTTGGTTTTTTCTTGGACATTAAGTTTTCCGGATGTATGTAATAATTATATTTCCATGTATTCCGGATTTATGATTTTTGTTGTTGCTTCAGTATTCATATGGAAATGTATTTAGTCATTTCTTTTCTAAATGTATGAAACCTAAATGGACAAATATTGGACAAGATGTCTCGACATTTTACACTATAATGAAATGTACAGTTGGACAGACAGTTATTTGACAGTCACAGTAATATTCTATCTGTTTTGTAAATGGAGGTAATAGCAAAATTCATCACTTTTTTGAAAACAAAAAAATGCAGTGAAAATATTGCTTTTTTTATTTACTGCATTTTTTGTTCTGTACCTGTCTTAGATATATGCTAAAACAAAATCAAGTTTCAATATCTATCGTACTAAACATCATCATCATTATACAAGGCAGATTTTGTTGATCAATGTGCCCAGTCTTACTTAAAACAACCTGTCCACATATAAAAGGGCTTGACGCCCTTTATTAACCAGTTTAACTCATTTATAAATAGTCGTAAGTGTTCATGTCACTATTAATTGTTATCTCCCTTACAAGCCTTATGTTGTGCTGTGTGAAAATTAAAACATATGGCGTATGAAATTCAAACATGTCTGTATCAACTGCCCTTAAGAGAATAGAGAATATTGTAATAAATAGTGATTATTATTTTACACGTAAATAAACCAGATAAATGACGTATCGATTTTTCATCGGAGCTCTCCACAGGCAATTTTCAGTGCGTTTATGTCATCCATTGCTGCAAGAACTGAAATTGGGTAAACGACATTCGATATTGTTAATAAGACTTGGGTGTGGGGTTTTATCACCGTTCATTGAAGATCTTATGGTGGCTTTGAGTTGTTATTACTCCCCTTTGGGTCGTTGTCTCTTTTACACATTCCCCGTTTCCCTTCTTTTTTCTATTTCTTATGTTAATGAATTTGATTTAGAACCTAGGTTTCCAGCTATAAGATGCAAACTACGACCACTTGATTTTTAATTAGCTTCATGGTTATATTGGTTTCTGTATTGTTCACTGGGTGTCTGGTCATATCATTGTACAGGATACTGTTGAAAAAAGTCAATACATATGTAAGCGAATACCGAAGCACCAAAGAGATATTTTAATGCAAGAATCATGACGACAAAAAAAAATCACGAAAAATAGATAAAATAGATAGATAGCAAGTGCATAGTCGTTACAAATTAACACATATATAACACGGCATAAATCTATAGAAACTGTAGAACCATGGAAACAGAACATTATCAGGTGTGATAGAAGTACATGTATAAAACTATTTTCATGACAATAACAGAAAGCTTACCAAAAACGTTTTTATGAAAGCCTCAATTCCAAATATGGAGGTAAAGATAAAATATATTAAGGCGAGGAAGTTAGAACGGAGAACTGAACAATTCGCTCACTTTTTCTCCCAATCTAAAACCCTAATAATAAAATCAACTTCTCCTACAAACCATACTTCCCGAATAAAGCTCTCTATTCCTCATAAGTTTACTGCCAAAAACACTAAATGATACGAGTGTGCCAAAGAAAAGGACAGTGTCTACCAATTTGCTAAGTGAAACAGAAAATATCTTCAATCCGTTTCAAAAATGACCAGCTTTGTATATTTTACGTCAAGACAAAAGTAAAAGTTATGTTGTTAAATATATTTATGATGATATATTATTGTTCTAAAGTAGGTCCAAAATAGTTTATTTGTATCTTTTACAGTTGGGTGCAATCATAACTTCTCATCCAAGTTAACTTCAAGTTAACTTAGACACAATTCTAAGTTAACTTGAAGTTAACTTTGAGCAGACGTAGACAGAGCATTTCCAAAAGTGGTCATAAAAACGGTCATTTGCTAAGTTAACTCAGAACAGTTCTAAAAGCAGTCATACGGAAGACCATGACTGCTTTTAGAACAGGTTATGACCCGTTTGCTTTTAGAACAGTTCTACTCTATGACTGCTGTTAGAACAGTTCTTGAAAATGACTACTTTTAGAACACTTTTCTAGACCAGCTCTAGAACTGTTCTAGAACAGTTCTAAGTTAACTCAGAGCAGTCATTAGACCAGTTCTAAGTTAACTTTGTGAGAGGTTATGACTGCACACAACTGTAGATCTTGTATCTAAATTAAGGCAAACTTTCCCACCACAAGCCATTCCCCTCCCCCTCCTCGTTGTCTATCGATATTCTGTTGTTTCTTATTATTAAATTTCCAGAAATTACATGTCTAATCTGCAAAGAATGTAACTTTCAGAATTACTGTTATTATAATTGGAAATGTCAGACGAAAAGATAACAGGTACACACCATTAATTTCTGACGAATTTATTTAGGTTTTCTGATTGAAAAGAATCACTCTTCTAAACAAATAATGATAAGTTAAAGATTGATGGAGTCTTAAACCTGATTTTTGTAATTGAAATTGATGACATATCCAAACAAATACTGTTGGTATAAAGATTGATGTAATCTAACGCATACATCTTGTAATTGTGTAAAAATAGTATGCAATGATAGTTCTACGTTTATAAACATAAAATTTTTCCCAACTCTTACTATTTTAATTGTAATTCAATCACAATGTGGATTGTATTACAGAAATCATAGTTGGTCAAATACACAATAATATTGATGGTCTGTTGAGACTGTTGTAATTGCATGTGTATTTCCTTTGAACAAATTTGCTCACATGGTCGCAATAATGAGTAAAATAACTATATTAGATTACTTTGTTTAACGATGTCTTTAGAATTGTTTGAGTAAATTTTAATTTCAAGATGAATACCAAAGCAAGAACAAAATTATAAATCCAGAACACATGGTAACATAACATAAATGAAGAAGACGAAGCAAACAGAACACAATACAAACGCAAAAAAAGGACCTACAGTGTGCACCCCTGAAAACAGGAGTGTCATCAGGTGTTCCGGAAGGGTAAGCATGATCTGCTTCACATGAGATACCCGCCACACTGTAAATGAAAAGTCCGATGCAATTTGAAATTCGGTATTTGTCAATACATCTTTAACTTGGATATATACTATCTTATAACAGGTCTAGCCAGAGAAAGTAATTGGAAGCTGTACAATCAAACCTGTCTTATGTAACTTTGACAAAAGATAAAGGGTCATATAAGACATTGGATCATAAATCCAAGTGGCCACCAAGGCAGCATTGACTATATACCTAAAAGTAAAGGAATGTGTTATACTTGAGGCATCAGCAAAATTTGATTCTCTTTAGCCCATTTTGTAATAGTTAGATTTTACTATTCACCCATTTATGGACTATGATGTTACATCATTTTATGATAAAAACTTAAACTATAAATACTCACCAAGGCTCGTATCAAAAAGATACTCCGATGTCAGAAACTGTTGAGCAATAGTTGACTTTCCAACACCTAATGCACCAAGTATAACAATCTTATAAGGCTTAGTTTTTTGAAACGAACAATCACAATCGCTGTTTGGTAAACTGGTTTGGGAACATGAACTTGATCCCAGGGACAAGGCATACCCGTCTCCTTCTGACGACACGATACTATTCGTACTTTTCGATTTGATCGAATCTCCTCTATTGACGATTCCTTTTGATGTCATCTCAAATGTTCTGAGACGGTACCAGTCATGATCATGTTCATCGCCATTCGTTTTTAGATTTTTTATCAAAGGCCTCCGATAAGTGTTTTTCGTTGGTAGACTGCTGGTTCTTGGACGAATATCATCCAGTTCGAAATTTTCAAATGTTTTATTTTTTGCTTTTTTCATGGACGTTGATCGGGCGCGTGGTCTTGTTGTGACATTTAAATTGTTAACTTGATTACATATATGTTCACCGATTAATGGACTAGGCACACGTTTCATTTTCTCAAAGTTCATCATTTTCCCTTCTTCAACTTCTTGCAAATTGTAATGCATTTTTGTTATCTTTTTTCTTTTCTATTTTCAATAATTTTTGTCAATAATCCATGTCACTGGTAAAATTAATTTATATCGATATTATTCCATTTATTTCACAATTACAATCCACTGGAAAAGTATAAATACTGAAATTTGTTTGTTTTTACAACTCATTGCTTCGTTATTTGCAGATAAAATTAACAGTGTCTGTTTTCTCTTGTTCTTTTCAATAAAATAAAATTTACCTGATCAGTAATAGAATCTTATAGATTTTAGACCTTATTTTATTGGTTGACAAAATATTAAACGTTCGTTGTGAAAGGCGAACGACGATTTCACGGTTGCAACAAATCGATTGGCTAAATGAATACTCTCCATAAAACATTTCCGATATTCCTTTACGATAGGAAGGAAGATCCAATATTGATTGACACATGTTATAGTTTGATCGTATTTATATGGTCTATTAGAGTGTTTATATACAGATAATACGAGAAACATCTGTCAGATTTGTTGTTTAACGATGATACAAATCTATGATATACGTAAATCAGCATCAACCACTTCTATAATACGTCTATAATAGAGAGTTGTCAGTTTAAGTGCATTGCAAATTATTAGATTATATAATTTGGTATTGAAATATTATCAATAAGTGCTTAAATTTTATTTACGGCATATTTTTTTAAAACCTTAAATTGCTAATGTACATGTAGCATGTCGATCTGACATTTTATGACTGTAATTGTCAGTATTTGCAGTCTAAGAACAATAGTTTTAACTTTTACTCATTTTAGTACTCATAATTTGTGGATATCTCAGTCAGTACAAGCCAAGTTCGACCTGACAAGCCAGTCGAAAATAATCAATCTGCAATCCAGTGTGAGGGGCACTCTATGATTCTTTGCATGAGTATTAAAAATGAAATGACGTATCAAATTCAATTGAAAAATGGTATTGTAAAAGTTGTTTACTTGACCAAGAAGAAAATGGAAGAAATTCGAACTCCGACGAACAAAGTGATCTGTTTTGTCCTATATCCGATGTAAAAATCCGCCATCTTATGGGCAGTATAATGAGGCTAGGGTAAAAAATCTTCCAACCTGTGGTTGTTGTATTTTTCTGAAAATTACCAGTGTAAAGAATTTTTTTTTCCATATTTTTGTTTTACTTTGGAGATTTCTTTTACTTGTATGTGGAGGTGGTTGAAGAATTATTTTGTTAGTTATATATATACGAGTTATTGGCAACCTCATTTTTAAAGGTTGGAAGCTAAGTGAAGGTTAGGATCTTCCATAAAACTAAACATTCGGATTGATTTTATCTTTAGAGGAGCAAATGTTACTATTTTCGCCAAAGGAAAATTGATTAGGAAAGTCTTTTCTAAATATATACACGGCAAACAAAAGTAATCAGTAGCTTTGATATTTTCCTATATATTTCATATTAAACTACATTTTTTTCAAAAAATTTGAAAGCCATTTTTTAACCGAATTCTATGAAATTTTCACCATTAAACTTAGCATATTTTGCAGTTTAATTGTTTATTTTGGCATAAATTTCTGACACTAAGTTTTGAAGAATAATTTATTTAAGCATGATATTAAAAAATTAGGGTCAAAATTCCTATTGATGTAAGTAAAATGTGATATCAAAATTTTACTTCTTGTTTAAATTGCCGATACTTTTAAACTACCATCAAGAAATTGATACTGAAATAAACATGCAAAGTACAAAATATTCTGAGTTTATTGGTGTAAATTTTATTGAAATCAGATAAAAATTTGCTTCACAATAATTTTTTGAAAAGATGTGATTTTATATGAAATATATATAGATGAGGAATTAATTTCCGAAATGGCCATACGGCTCATTAAAATTATGCAGTTTGAGTAAACATATGAGTTAGGGTCTCATGTTCATTTACTCCATATCCTTTCGTAAAATATTTAATACAGAAGTTTGTCTTTTATTGCAGTGTGGAGTTGGTAAAACAATTCCCAGTGGTAGAGATGTATGCTCTTTATTTTTCTTAGATATGGTGTACTTGTACATGAGATAATATCTCGTGTACACTTTCTTCAATTACTATTATCTAAATTTATGTAAATTCTAAACCCTAAGGATTAACTCCCTCCATCGTAGTTTTGTCCTTAGCAATATTTGATATTACTGATTATTCGGATTTCGTTTGGTTTCATACATTTTAAACATTTGTTGAAATTATGGATTTCTTTTGTTTGGGTTCTAGTGCTGCTGATGAGGAATTAATTTCCGAAATGGCCATACAGCTCATTAAAATTATGCAGTTTGAGTAAACATATGTGTTATGGTCTCATGTTCATTTACTCCATATCCTTTCGTAAAATATAGAGAAAAAATGCAGCGTGCGAATACTTTGTGTGTATTTCTAGATATAAAAAAACCTACAAACTATTCCCAAAAAATAACCTGCAATACATTTGTAGACATAATCATAATATCCAATTAGAAATCTGGTTAATATTCTCGTATAATAAGAAACAAAAATGAACGAGACCTTTCCAGATGAAGACTTTATGAATGAAAACTTTTCTTTGTGTCGTACAGACCGTATTAAAACACGGTGGTGGTATACTCAGATCTACCAAGAGTAAAACAATTTGAATTTTGTTCTTTTGAATGAAACGGTTACCGTCAGTGGCGAAAAATGTCTAATGAGAAGTCTATATAAACCATCAAGCATGTGCTGGTGATCACATTTGGTGGTGGTTTTATTGTCTTTGTCTTATGTTTTCTGGAGTTCTGGTTTTTGCTGTGTCTCCTGACTTTGGTGTAGGTTGTCTTGTGCTTTGTTCCCTCGTTAATTACTAAGAAAACTGATAAAATAATCACAGATTACGATCCGTAATGTCTACTGACAATCTTAATTTTAATAAATTGGAAGACAAAACAAAAAACAAAACAAGTACTCAATGAAATGTGTGACATGTTTTCTAAGTCTTCACTATTACGAACAGCAATTAAAAGTGTAAAAAGGTATGCAATTCTAGAACAGGAATACGTGATGTCCACAATTTCATTTGAGCCCACTCCGACTGTAAAATGCCAGCTTCAAGTGTGTAGAATATTTAACGAAAGGATATGGAGTAAATGAACGTGAGACCATAACGCATATGTTCACTCCAAATGCAATAATTAGAAGTTTAAAGTTTTTTTGTAACAACGATCTTGGTTGATTTACAAAGTCCATGACATGTCACAATTTGTGTAGAACATATCAATTCCGGTAGTGGGTCAAATCCAGTAGATAAAAATATACGTAAGCTGTTATAGAGAAATAGCTGCCATCTTGGAAACAAATATCCACAAGATTGTGATGTAGATCGTAAAAACTTTCTGCAATGATTACGTCAAGTTGTGCGCAGCATTCCCTTGTTTAAGTAGCCTATCTGTGAACAAATGAACTCTGTCAAGTACGGAAATAAGATGTCAAAATGGCCATATAGAAAAACTAAATTCACAGTAAGGTAAGTGAGAACCGAATCGTCAATCTAAAACGAACAATCCAAGACAATGGCAACATCGGAAAAACAAAGAAGCAAAGAGAAAACATGAGTATGGCACAGAAAAGAAAAATAAACACACTCAAGCATCTCCACTTGTATGATTCGCTCGTGTTTGTTCTACCCTTGGCGATTTTATTGAGCGTAACTTTACTCTTACATCCAAACTTTTACTACAAGGTTAAATATTTCATAAATTATTAAATACTTTTAAGAAGTTTAACAGAAAATATGAATATTTGATATCTAAATATAACTTGACTCGCAAACAGCTTATATTAGAACGGGCAATTATCATCCTCAATTTTATGGAAATCTTGTTAAAAATGTCAGAAACAGATAAAAAAAAACATCCAGAAAAACTGGGACTTAACTTACATTCTTTATGTAATATTGGATATCAACGGGATATTCTACAAAAATCCGTTAAACTTGCTTTGGAATCAAGTGACCTGAAGATTTTACGCAAAACCTGGCCTCTCACTGATACTGCCGATGACTACTGAAACACATGACGACTCTTAACCAAACCCTTCGGGAAGTTTTGAGTTTGATTTTTCGTCCATGGTGCTTTACCAGCAGACTTGGTTCCTTTAGTTAGTCGGAAGTGTAGCGGCGAGCACTCTTTCACCATTCATTCTAAATTACGTTTTGTTTTATTCTTTTTCAGGATGTGGTTATAGAGTTAGTAGTCTACCTGTTTTGGGTTTATTCATATGTGTATTATAATATAGGGAAACGGGGTAGATAAAGGAAAGGTTTGGGTACCCATTAACCGATTTAACACTACCGCTGACTTTAGCTAGTGCCGGTACCAAGTCCTTCTATTCAGAGTTCCTATCGTTATTTACGTTTGTCTCTTGTCTTTCATTTGTGTTTTCTAGTGCAGTTCGCTTGTAAATTATGGCATAAGATTATAGTTGTCGGCCATTGTAGGTGTTTTAATTCTTTTGTTTGTAAAGCTGAACAACACAGACCAAATAGTACATGGGCGAGATCAGATGCATCGGTGAAGTAAGCATCTTCTGCCGCCATGTTGAATATGTCAACCCCGGTAGTAAAGTCAAATCCGGATGTGAGAACAGCAATGAAATAACTTCGGTATTTTGCTATTTAGACCACTATATTTAACACTTTTATAATGTCAATATTTAGTTAATGGCCCCTTATCTGTCACATTTGCTGAGGATGAAATTCACGTAAAGTTGCAAAAAAAAGAAAAAACGAATCAGGGGATAGCTTTTAGATTTGTGTTTCAGCGAGCCAATATGAAAATCTTTTGGAAAGTTAATAAATTACCACTCTGAAAATAAGATTATGAACTCTATTGTACGAAATATGGGGGGGGAATAAGTAAGAATATCGTCGATATACCTGTTAAATTTAAATAAGTTTATCGCTATTTTGCACAGTTCTATTTGGTATTTTCATCAGGTGCCTTTTCGTTAAATATCCGAAAAAGAGAGGAGTACAATTTTAACACATGACCTGTATATAAACAATTTTGCCAAATGAGTAAAATGTTGCCCTTATCTTCCTTAAGTGTGACTAAATACATTGCAATTATCAGTAAATTATTGAATTAAATACATATGACAGAAAAAAAAACACAGTTGTTTTTATATTTATTCCAGCATATTCTGGACTTTGCTTTTTCACTTATATAAATTCCCATTTTGCTATGGCTGCCGAGAAAAGATCCGGATCAATATGCCATTTTCTTGACAGCTGTCAAAACACAGTATACATACTGTTTGACGAGACAGCAAAATAGAATTCCCAGTAGTAAGTCTTGCATAACTTCTTGGACAGATAATAAGAACATTTCTATAATATATCACTGATGTATTTATAAACAAACGTTACTTCTCCCCAGCAGGCCTGTGTATTTGCTTGATAATAGTTTTAGCTCGCAGACTGATTTTATAATGAAACTGCTTTCCGAGTATTACTAGGAATATATATATATTTCAACTGATATTTTCTATAGGAGAAGGCATCTTTAATGATTCGGCAATATGTATGTTTCTTAAAAGAAAAAGAAATATCCAGAAATCACAGTGTTGGTAACATAACAAAATACCGAAGTAACTGTAAATTTATTTTCTGAATATGGCCATTTCGACAACTTATGTCTGTTCCGTGCAGATAAAATCAAAACATTTGAAATCCAGAAATCGAAAGATGTATAAAAGCTGATATCGAACAATAATCAAAAAGTTCATATAATTTTTTTTGAGGGATGGAATTAACAGGGGCTGAACAAATTACTGACTTTACAGCATTTGGGACAGTGTTTTTGCTCTTCTGAAAATAACTCTGAATTTACATGTACGATAGTAACGAATCAGCTGTGAAACTCCATAGTCTGGAGATGTAGGCATATTGCTGCTATTGAAGGGAAAGTTCACAATTGGAAAGTTAAAATCATCATTTTTGTCACATAGCATGTATATCTTAGATTTCAAACGTCCATCTTTGTCGACCTAGGTACGAAGCTCAATTAGATGATCAGTAGTTTCAAGCACATTGTGATAGATCTGATGTAGATATTCCTTAAATTTGTCATTTATTTCAGAAAGTTCAACGTCTATGTAGCGGAGGCTGAAATTGAAGTACTTGGCTATGTGCCTTTTTTTCATTGTGTAAGCCCTTGTTAAACTTTGGCCTCATACGATTGAAGGAAAAGGTAAGCTAACAGTGGCGCACGGTTTTTTTTATATAGGAACCCCTATTGCCTGTTGGAAAATCCACAAAAAAATTGTTGATCAAAAATCTTAAAATCTTGATTACGTTAGTCTCAGTGTACTTCTTACTTGAATCAGTTTGGTTCTTAAAGAAATATGTTTTGTCTTTCCCTACTACTAAAAAGATAAATCTGTGTTCTCCACTTTTAGTGCAGAAGCATTGATAGAATAAATCTGCAAATACTGTTTTTCAGTTTATTGTCCTTGTTTTCTTATAAAATTTTAGTTTCTTGATATTCTGGTTATTGGATGTGGTTTGTTTCCATTGATTTATTCACTTTTTCACCTTTTTTTTGACCATGGTTTTTTATTTGGTGTGAGGTTCCTCACTGTGTTACGGTGACCCTAGATGCTTTGTTTTGGGTCGTTTTAATCTGGAGATGGGATGTTGTCTCCTTGACATTTATCCCATTTCCTTTCTTTTTCATATTGTGTGGCATGGTTGTAAAAAATATAAAAATCAAAGTTTGAATGCTATTGCAATGTGTAAGACTGGTTGAGGATAGTTTTTCGATGAGATCTTCGGAATTTTTACAGGTTCCACATCTGATTCAGGCCATCTCTTACTGCGGTCAACAAAAAAGTAATGAGCTGTGTAAGAGGTTTTGTGGTGCACCTTAACGACCCTGTAATGAATCTTTGTTTAACAATGAAGGGATATGGAATAAATGCAAATGAGACAAAATCTCAAATGATTGTATGGATTCTAAAGAAGATTGGTACCCAGTAGATATAACGAAGCTAATTGTTTTTATCATTGGCTTTGATGCCAAATGGTACAAAAACTAAAGAGAATGAACCTCTAAAACTGGCAAAAGTATAAGACACAAGAGGCCTATCACACATTTTGAAGTTTGCGATGATTGAAATCTTACCTGGGTTGCTAAGTATTTCTGATTTGCATTTTATCTCGATTTCGATTTTATTAATCACTGAATTCCTCTAAGAATAAAACAAAACATCGACATAAACTAACGTCCGAATCTTTTGGGGGGAGGGCTTCGTTTACAAGGGTATAGATATGCATGATCTTAACAGCTGTGTCTCAAAAATATCATCCATTACCTTGAATATGAAGCACAGGGGCTATGCTTTATGTTCCTGCAAACAGGATGTTATTTATAATACCTATTCTAGCAAATTCCTGATAATTTGTTCATCATATTTTGAATTGGAGTAATAACAAAATTACTGAACATAATTGTCAAGAGCAAAAGTCCAAGAGACAAATAGGCAGATCAAGTGAAAGACCACCAGAAACAAATTGTCCACCGTAACTATCCTGACTTGGTACAGGTATTTAAAAGGAAACAGTGGGTTTAACCGGTTTAATGGCGCGCTTAACCTTCCCTTCCATTGCTGTAGTGTCCGGATGCTACTAAACAGCAATTCCTATTGAAAGGTCGCAGACAGTAAAAAAGCATGCTCATCCTAGAATATAGTAAAAAAATGAATCAGGAATCACAATTCCAACCGAAACTTTATTTTTTATGCCCCCGCCGCTAGGCGGTCGGGGGCATTAAGGTTTACCCTGACCCGTACGTCCGTCCGTACGTACGTCGGTACGTTCGTACGTCCGAAAATCCAGCTTTTTGGTTTCCGGATGATAACTTGAGTATCCTGCATCTGATCAAAACCAAACTTGGTCACATGCTTACTTATCACCCAAGACAGAACCCTATCGATTTCCAGGTTGGTACCCCCAAGGTCAAGGTCACAGTTGCTAAAAATAGACTAAAATTTAAATAAAATTTAGGTTTCCGGATGATAACTTGAGTATTCTGCATCGGATCAAAACCAAACTTAGTCACATGCTTGCTTATCACCCAAGACAGAACTCTATTGATTTCGGGGTTGTAAACCCCAAGGTCAAGGTCACAGTTGCTAAAAATAGACTAAAATTTCAATAAAATTTTGGTTTCCGGATGATTACTTGAGTAAACTACATCGGATCAAAATCAAACTTGGTCACATGCTTACTTATCACCAAAGACAGAACCCTATCGATTTCCAGGTTGGTACCCCCAAGGTCAAGGTCACAGTTGCTAAAAATAGACTAAAATTTCAATAAAATTTAGGTTTCCGGATGATAACTTGAGTATACTACACCCTTAGTCATATGCTTGCTTATCACCCAAGACAGAACCCTATCGATTTACGGGTTGGTACCCCCAAGGTCAAGGTCACAGTTGCTAAAATTTCAATAAAATTTTGGTTTCTGGATGACAACTTATGTATACTACATCAGATCAAAACCAAACTTGGTCACATGCTTGCTTATCACCCAATACAAAAGCCTATTGATTTTTGGGATGGTACCACCAAGGTCAAGGTCACAGTTGCTAAAAATAGATTAAAATTTCAATAAAATTTTGGTTTTTAAATGATAACTTGTGTATCCTGCATCTGATCAAAACCAAACTTGGTCACTTGCTTACTTATCACAA
>MJUU01003172.1:0-18408 GCA_002080025.1 Modiolus philippinarum | reverse complement strand
TTTTTTTTTTTTTTTTTGTTTTTTTTCTTTTTTTTTTGCATGTAAAAACCCTTTCATTCAGATTGGCAAACATTTGAGCAGACATCGTATTCACCCTACTTACTTTGTCTGCCCAAGTGGCCTATAGTATTGACAAAAACAGCATTTATAAGTTTAAACACATTTACAATAAATAGTCATAACTCAAACACAAACTGACATAATTTTAGTAAATACTAGTTTCTGAAATCGCAGTGACAATCGATATATATATACTGAACATCAGAAGAAACGCACCAAATTTAAATGCTGCTCAGCTATTTTGATATTAACACTTATTTAATTCCTTTTGCATTTTTATTAAATTTAAAGGTATAAAACAAAAAAGCCATTATTTGTCAAAACAAATTTCATTATGAAGCAGCAGCAACATTTTGTATGGAAAGAGTACAAAAACAAAAGTCCAAGAATTGGTTTCCTTAAAATGGCTTTGTTGTAAAGTTTGTTGTCCAAAGTCGCTAAAGGAGTTATTCCTGACCATCACTTACATTTAGGAGTACCAAGAGCTGATTTTTCATTGTTTTGCCTCATTTTTGAATTTTTTGTTGAAAAGGTGATTTTTTGAGAAATCTAAAATGAGATATCGAAATTCTTTCATTTTTTCAGAATTTAGTTAGAATGATTACAGCAACAACATGTAAAAATTTCAACATGTTCTAACAAGTATTTGAAGAGATATTTGCTTTTGAATTTCAAGTTACAAAGAAATACACGTTGGTGGCGCGTTTTTTTTTTATGTTCAGTATATTTTTGGTATATGATATGTTTTAAATTTAGGATTCATTTTGTATTTCTTACAGCTGTGTGAAAATCCCCGAGAAAGAATGAAAAGTCTCAGATTTAAAAGGCTAAATGTTGGAAAGATAATACCATGAAATGATGTTCTAAATATCACTCATCTTAGATGACACACGACGATATTGTTACAAACTTAAGACAAATTTAACAGATATCTGTAGATTAATATCCACTATCAAATTTGCCTTTAATTTTACATTTCTGAACTAAAGGTTTAAATGGCGTAGATGAAACAGCAAGGTCAATGAAAGTCTTGTAAATTCATCAACTTAACGAAGAAAGAAACAGGATTTCTAAGAGATTACAGCAGTGATTTGAACTTTTTGTAGTGTGCAGTGCATGTGTCTTTCCTAATTATTTGAACTTTTTATGCAGTGAATGTGTCTCCTATAATTTGTATAAGTAATCTCTGAATAAATCTGTCGAATTTCTCATACCATTATCTCCTAAATATACAAGTCGGACAAAAATTATTAAGCAGTGCATATCAGGTTCCATCCAGACGCATAAAATGTTGATTTGGAATTTTTATTTGCTTATTGTGCTTTTTCTTTTTAAGGAAATCTGTTTTGCAGTCAATGAAGAGGACTTCCTTTCATTGAAGGAGCATGTCAAAACTCTTTCATTCAGATTGGCAAAAGCGGAAACAAAAATTGAAGCTTTAAATTCTAAACAGCATTTTTCTGAAAAGAAAAATTAAATTCTTCTAGAAAAATGCGGACAAGCCGGAAACAAATCAAATGATCATCAAGGTAAACCAAATGTGTATAATTTATTTTTATGTTTCTGTTAAAAGAATCATTTGAGGTTCTGGAATTTTTATTCGACTTAATTTGTTCAACAGCTTTGGAAAGATGAACATGAAATATATAAGTAATTATGCAATAAATTGAGGTCATCAACGGCTCAAGATTACCACAATCAGAGATTAATGTCCTTTTAAGGTTTTCATTTTGCTTTATCAAACTTTGCTCATCTCTCAGGAGGTTTCGCTTATGTCTAATTTTGTCATGTTTGGCCTGTAATTAATATAACAAGAGAAAAACAGCTAGCTGTGATATTGCATGTTACTGTAGCCTCAAATCGTATCCGGCGCTTCAAAACATCTATGAAAACTAGAACGCCCAGTATAATTGATGACCCTCTTGTTGCAAAAACATTTGCAAACATCCATGAAAAATACTTCATAGTATCAAAAGACAAAGTTTCTAACAATATTGTGATTGTATGTAAGAAACACTATTTAGACTGTCTTGTTAATAGTAGGGTGCCCAAGCGACGATGTTTTCGAATTTGGGTTAACGGAATCACACACACCTGCATTATACATTTTTGGAAAGAGGAAACCATGGTGCATCAAAATAAAAATGTCGTAGAGATCGAATTTGGTCTTATTTTATTTAAATTGGGGTTAAAGAACATTTCTTAAAATTAAGAAAAATCTCACGCAACTAATAGTTGGCTTCATTTTACCAACAAACCCCTTACGAATTTTAAAAAATTAATGTTAATTTTACACATACAGTTCATTTTTTTTATTTCTCATAACGATCTGTCATTTATCATCATTAAACAAGTTTCACGGTGACCATTTGTTTTTTGAGTTGTGCAATTTTAAATAGTTGCAACTGAAATATATAAAGTTCAATTATTATGAATAGTAATTTCTAAGTTTTTTTTTAAACCACTGTTTAAAGGAAACCTTGAATTAAATTTTAAAGCCTTACATCTTCAATATTGAATTAAACTTCGACAAAATAAATCACATTTTTGTTTTTGGTATTACTTAAGTAAATATCCATAAAACCACGCACTTTCATAAAACCTAATAAAACCAATAAAACCTGACCAAAACCCTGTTATGTCATCTACATGGGTAGTGAAATCTCAATTTAAATGTAAAAACATTAACATGTACATGAAAATTCGAAATTTGAGAAATTTAAAAATCTCCAACAAATTCAAATAATTTGATTAGACTTGGTCTGCCATGTGTCTCTACCTTCATATCGATTAGAGTTGTCGTGCTTCGTGCGTTTCAAGATTTATCAAGCTAAAAAAATTCCGAGTAACGTAAATTTTTGAGGTTATTACGCAAATGTAATGCTTTTATTTGTTGATTTCTCTGTAATGGCAAATATGACACCCATAATTTT
The DNA here is from genome assembly GCA_002080025.1 of Modiolus philippinarum. NCBI lineage: Eukaryota > Metazoa > Mollusca > Bivalvia > Mytilida > Modiolidae > Modiolus > Modiolus philippinarum. The sequence goes on along the minus strand of MJUU01003172.1, from coordinate 15,415 downwards.
TGGCACATATGTACAGATGATAGTTGTGTATCCGTTCAAATTAAAATATTCCGAAAATTCAGGTAATTAATTTCGCATTCAACGAAAATGTCTAAAATTCATGACCCCTTTTATTCCAAACTTAACAGCGACAAATTATAAAAATCAATGAATAATAAGTTACATTCTAGATAGTAAAACAAATTTTGAGTCTTGACTAGCACAAAAATAGCTTCTCAGCAGGATATCAGAGACTACTACTAATTTCTGTAACTTTAAAGATACCATATCTAAAGCTCCGCTATAGGTTACCCCTTAAAAATGAGAAATTACAGAAATCGTGACCACAAAAACTTTCTACGACAATGAAAAATATAAAATTTAATTACTATTCTATCCTTATAAAACAAAAATTAGTCGTGTGTTATTCCGTTAAACCAAACTCGCAAACTAAGCGTCTTTTTGGACATTGTGCACCCTACTATGAGGAGATGGGTATTGACAGTTGATCCAGCTATCCCTCACCCATGACTATTGAAGACATCGATGTAGCATTGCTCGACAATTAGCAAATAATTCCGTTTAAACCGGTGCTAGGGGCCGTCTTGAACTTACTTTGAGGTATCAGTAGAGCTCATTGTTGGAGGCCTCATGGTGATGAAAAACAACAATAAAAGCGTTGTTTCTTTGCTTGTTTTTTACCATGTATTTGTAGAGACTTTGACTCATGTGCATTTATTTCATATTTTTTCATTCACCTTATACTTGTACCCGACTACAATATCTAGGGACAAGATAATCAAAAATAACTTAATACCGAAGGTACTGAGAATTTATTCTCTGTATATGCACATTTCGCCAACTTATGTCTCTTCAGTGCGATAAATCTAAACGTTTAGAAGACCGTAAACTCAAAGATGTTTAAAATCTGATAGAGAAAAAATAATCAATATGATCTAAATGTAAAGCAAACAATCAGCTAAGGACAGAGCTTTGCATGAGGGAGATACTCCTTAATTTTCAACAAAAAAATACAGAAAATTTAGATATTGTAACGTTCGAAAAGTAATCGGCTATCGGGTCAGCACCGAAGTAATAACTACTGGGCTGGTGAATACCATCTGGGACTAACAGTCAACCAACAGTGACATCGAACCAGTGGTAACAAATAATAATATACCGAAGTTACTGTGAATTTAGTTTCTGCATATGCGCATTTCGACAACTTATGTCTCTTCAGTGCAGATAAAATCTAAACATTTTGAAGACCATAAACTCAAAGATGCTTAAAACTGATAGAGAACAAATAACCAATATGATCTAAAGGTAAAGTCAAAAATCAGCTAAGGACAGAGCTGTGCATGAGGGAGATACTCCTTAATTTTCAATAAAATTTACAAAAATTAAGATATTGTAAGTTCCAAAAATAATCGGCTTTCAGGTCAGCACCGAAGTCCTAACTACTGGCCCTGTGAATACTCTCGGGGACTAACAGTCCACCAGCAGTGGCATCGACCCAATGGTAACAAATAACTAAATACCGAAGTTACTGTGAATTTATTTTCTGCCTATGCACATTTCGACAACTTATGTCTCTTCAGTGCAGATAAAATCTAAACGTTTGGTAGACCATAAACTCAAAGATGTTTAAAAACAGATAGAGAACAAATAACCAAAATGATCTTAATTTAAAGCCAAAAATCAGCTAAGGACAGAGCTTTGCATAACGGAGATACTCCTTAGTTTTCAACAAAATCACACTTCTGTGTAAGCATCCTTCGATATGAACGTGAATGAAGATTGCATTTTCCCCCTAACATTTACTGGGTACATAAACTTCACAAGGATCCTTATAAACAGAGATTCAATGCAGGATCTGCCAGATGCACCACTAAGCCCCTTCCAAACTCCTTACTTTTGACTTCAGTTAGAGATGGTCTGAAAAGCTCCTGCAAAAAGGCCTATTCTAAGAGCGGCGTGAATCAGATTTGGATTTTTAAAAACCCCAAAGATCTCCTCTGATGGCTCTCCTCATATAGTCTAGCAGACTACAATAGCATTCAAACGTTGTATTTTTCTACTCTTATACAACCCTTCCTCATAATAAACTTAAAACAGTGTATTGCCGTTCTAATACATCAATGTTTCTGTAACAAAAATGTAGAACGCAGGTGCTCTTATTTGTTAATACGAAAAGTAAAACATATTTTTTAAGAACCAAATAAATTTCCAAATAAATACCGAAGCAAGAGCCAGAATGCATAGCAATATAAGGATTACATACAGACACAGAACGTTAATGACGAAGACGAAACAAACAGTACATAAAACAAACGCCCCAAAAATAAGGAACTCACAGTGTGAACTTCCTAAAAACAGGAGTGTCATCAGGTGCTCCGGAAGGGTAAGCATGACCTGCTTCACATGTGATACCCATCACACTGCGAGTGAAATTTCCGGTGTAATGTCAAATTTGGTAAGTGTCAATCCAGTAACATCTCGGGGGTCTATTGAAATAAGTCAATCTTCATTTGTGATACACACACATTGTAAAGACCAGTCAATTCGTGATGAAGACCATAAAACATTTTGTGTGACAATAGTAACAGTGATTGATTGTATCCCTGGCTAAGTAGATTTTGAGATAGTTATTTTGCTCTGTTGACGAAATCGACATACACATTACAAGCACGACAGTAGCGAATAAGCTGTGAAATGTAGACTCCATATGCTGGAGATATGAATATATTACTACTCAAAAATGGGAAGTTCACAATTAGAAAGTCATAATCATCACGTTTGTCATAAAGTTTGGATTTCAACTGACCCGATTGGTCGGATTTGTCGGATTTTGTTTAAAGGTAAAGGTCCAGGTATGATGCTGATGTTGGTGTACCAGTTGTTTCTTTAATGTCCAGTTCATTGGGGTAGATGAGATGTACATAATCCATAAATCGAGAATTGTTTGAAAATAAAGCATCATCTATGTATTGAAAGTGAAATAATAGGACCTAGCTAGATTTTTTTCTTTCTTCTGGACAAGCTCTTGTATGAATCTGGGTCAAACAAGAAATATAGTGAAAATGACGTAATGAAGATGCTTGAATTTTTTATCGACAACATTTTTTTGTTGAATGTGGAGGCCGCGTTTTCAACAAACAGTAAGGATTCCTATGGGATTTCTATGCGCGACTTTTAGCTGACCTTCTCCTTAACGAAGCAAAGTTTTTACAAGGGCTTATACAATAGAAACAAAAACAACTTGCCCAGACTTTTAGTTTAGCTTCAGATATTTTAACGATGTACTATCTCTCAATAATCCAAGATTTAAAGAATATTAACATCGGATCTACCCCAGTGAACTTGAAATTAAACAGACAACCGATACATCCAATTGTTCTTCATACCTCGACCTTTCGTTATGCATTGACGAACATGGACGTCTGAAATCTAGGTTTGATGACAAACGTGACGATTTTGACTTCCAAATTGTGAACTTTCCCTTGCGCAGCAGCAATATACCTACCTCCCATGCAAGTAAATGGAGTGTATATTTCACAATTAATCCGTTACTGTAGAGCTTGTAGTACATAGAGTGCTTTGTGGAAAGAGCAAAAGCATTGTCACAAATACTGCTGAGTCAGGGCTATGGTCAGTCGTTGTTACTCTCGTCCCTTCAGAAATTCTATGACCGTCAGCACGACTTCATAAATAGATATGAGATGTCGATGTCGTTAACGAAAACTAACATTTTCAACTAGATTCACGTCTTCCCGGATTTGACATCACCGATTCTGAATTTACCCTGGATTGACCCACTGACAGTGTGACTGATCCAGTATACAGAGCAGGACATGCTTACCCTACTGGAGCTTTGTGTTAATGTTTGTGAACATCCAACAAATTTGAAATTTCTCTCCGTTTTGTTTTGATTTGATCTGCACTGATGAGACATAAGTTGTCGAAAGGTGCATATGCAGAAAATAAATTAACAGTTACTTCGGTATTTTGTTATTTGTATGGCCAAATGGATATTCAGAGTTACTTCGGTATTTTGTTATTTGTATGGCCAAATGGATATTCAGTTTTCCGTCAGAATATGAAATAACTTCTGGTTCATCATCAGTTCCGCTTCGTGTAAATATAACTCTGTCCGTTGCAAGATAGTACTACAACAGAATGAATACAAATGTGAAGTAACTTCGATATTTGATAATTTATGTGAAATAAGGAAAGGCGTCTATCTGATAGAGTTTCTTTCTTTTGAAATGAAAAAAAAAAAAATAAAACGCATGAAGTGTTAAAAAAAATCCGAAATTTCCCATTTCCTGTATTATTTCATAATAGGCCCTGTAAGTCTCGTCATGTGACCTTTGAGGATATACGTGAAACGTTGTAACTAGGTACCATTTGCCTATGTATTACTATGAGAAATTGTTGGGTCTTTAGTTCACAGCTCAAATTAAGCGTGGGTTTCAATTTCTCTGAATCAGAATATCTTATCCTTCAATAATTAATCATTTTATAACCTAAAGGAAGACTTAACTTAAATAAAATAACGCACTTCCTCAGTAACGTCAAGTGAAGTTTGTCCCGGAAGTGAGGAAGTCGGATGACGGTTTTATTGCATTATATATTAGAGTTCTGGACTTTGAAAGTGAAAGTAGAACGAGACATACAGACCCTGTTGCCCCCAAAACAACGGATAGTATGTCATCTGTTTACTATGGGAGTCTTATGTATTCTTGCGGTTGAAATAAATAACATTTCATGTATACTACAAGTTTGTAGCAAATAACAAAATAATGAAGTTACTGTTAACTAAGTTTCTGCAGATCGTAATTCCTTCAATGAAGATTTGTAACAAATAAAGGGATATGGAGTAAGTGTACATGGGGCAAAATCCATATAAACACATGGTAAGATATAGCAAATGGAATGACGCTCTCATTGTAGTTCTTTATCTTGAAGTCACCATGATGCTTTCAACAAAGAGCAAACACTCCTACCTCATAGTAAGTTCAAGACGGCCTCTTGCATCAGTTTGAGCAGAATTCACCTGCTAAATATTGAAAGACGCCACATCCATGTATCCCCTTTGTCATGAATGTTGGGTCGTCTACAAGCATAACATATCGGGCAAGGTACTCTTATAGACACTTTCATCCGTTGCCCGACAATGGAACCAACAGACAATACAACATACATGGCACTCTACCAGTTGATTGTCAGAACATTTGGCAAGTGATTTCGGGAGATGTTGGCAATATACAATGTTTACACAGAAAAATAGTTTATTTTTTTTACAAAAAGAAAGCCAATTTAATGTTGAATTTTGATCGTGCACTCATATTGGAAACTCTCACATGAACAAGTTCACCATCACTGACAAAATAAAAGACCATACACCTCATTCACGGAGATTCTTTTTACGCACTCAACAGAGAGAAAAACTCCACCGTAGTGAACAAATAATGGGATATGGAGTAAAAGTACATAACGTCCATAAGTCCATAAACCAAAATACTTGTTAAAGCTGAGAAACAAGAAAAAATACCAAAATTATTTTTGAAAGGAATTAACGACCATTATTTTTTTTTATTTCCACAAATTATTACAGGTGAATGTGTAAAATTTTGCATCCAAAGATTACGAAAGAGCAGTGAATTACATAGACTTGTTTAGGTTGTAAAGCCTATTGATTGGGCTTTGTTTTAATATCGTACTACAGCATATCGAAATAAAGAAACATGAAAATGTTGAAAACGAAAATCGGATAATTTTGAAATTTGCCTAACCCTAACCCTAACCCTGCCAGAAGCTGGTTTTGAAACAACGGCAGTAAAATACCGAAAGAACAAGGGAAGTGATGATCATTGAGATCAAAGTCCAAAGACGTGGCAAAAACGGCAACAGAGAAAAACAAAGACACAAGGACATGAGACGAAAAATTACGACATTAAAACTAAGGCACTCATAGTTTGAACTCCCATGAAAACCGGGAGTGACAGCAGGCGCTCCGGAAGGGTAAGCATATCCTGTCCCACCAACGACACCCGTTACACTATCAGTGTAACAACATATTTTTGATGGCGGATTAGCAAATGTCATTTTCTTACCATTAGACAAAAGCAATTAAAATCCCTGGCACATGTTTCTTCTCTAATCCTAAAACAGCACCAAGGTCAAATTTTGACAGGCTTCTGTAAATCTCTAAGTATTCAAACATTCACAACGACAAATCGGTAGCACAAACATTATTAACGATGACAAAACTAAAATTTTACAGTATGATATACAAGACAACATGAAAAAGCGTATTGCTTTTAAACATTCATGATTTTAATTTCAGTTCGCAGTCGACAGCTTTTGCAATCTCAGTACAAAATTGCGTTTTCTGCTAGGAGGACAGGCCCGATTGGAAAACATCAAATTGTCATCTACGACAGGGTAAATATATAGTACATATGAACAAGAAAGGAAATGGGGTAAATCTATCACCACTTAAGAATACCATGAACACTTGTATACTTTGTAAGTCATCACGTATTTGTTTTTAAACTATTTTATTCAATGTAGAAAAGGATTGGGCAACAGGCAAAGCCTATACAAGCCCTCTCCCTATATATTTTACAAAATGATATGGAGTAAATGAACATGAGACCATAAAAAATGTGTTAACTCCAACTGCAATAATTTTAATCAGCTGTATGGCCATTTCGGAAATTTATTCCTCATCAGCAGCACTAGAACCCAAACAAAGGAAATCCATAATTTCAAAAAATGTTTAAAATGCACAAAACCAAACATAAACCATAAATACATAAGGTATACAATACAAATAACAAAACATAAATACAAGCAAAAATGACAAGCATGAACACTAGTGTGGCTCCTCGTGGACGTACAGAGAAATCAATTTGCAAGTAGTCATTAATTATTCAACACTTGCAATCAATAATTGATTACTGAAAGAAGGGGTAATTTAAATATAAATAAGTCATCACTTATTCATACCATGCTAAACATAGTCTGTTACTGAAAAAGCTAATGATGCAAAAACTTTATAAGTAAATACGTCAGATATAAAATGATAAAATTTGTATATTTCATTTCAATCAATCATTAAAAGGAAAATTATTAAAGTGAATGCTTATCTGTGTGGAACCAAACAGAAACTGATAAACAGCAAACAGCTAGACTCAAAATACGATACGAGGGTCAGAACAGAAAAATACAAGGGAACAAACGTGTTCATTGGGATTAACCATTCACATTCACTGCATTAGACAACATCAAAACACTTAAACCAGTATAATTAACAAATTATTATATACCGAAAAATTTGTTTCGACAACACATGTCTCTTCAGTACAGGCAAAATCTAAACATTTTGAAGACCATTATCCAAAATATTTCTTGAACTGAAAGAGCAAGTACTCAAAATGGTCTACGGTGACCCCTAGGTGCTTTGTTTTGGGTCGTTTAAACCCGGAGATGGGATGTTGTCTCCTTGACATTTACCCCATTTCCTTTCTTTTTCATATATTAATGGAAAGCCGAAATTAGCTTAGGACAGAGCTTTGGGTGAAAGAGATATTCCTTAGCTTGAAACGAAATTCACAAAAATTTAGATATTGCAAGTTTCCAAATAGAAAAGGCTTTAGAGCAAGCACCGATTTACTGACTGCTGGCCTGGTAAATACCTTCGAGGACTAACAGTCCACCAGCAGAGGCATCAACCCAGTGGTAACAAATAACTTAATACCGAAATTACTATAAATTTAGTTTCTACATATGTCCATTTCGACAACTTAAGTCTCTTCAGCACAGAAAAAAACTTAAATTTAGCATTTGGAAGACCATCATCTCAGATAAGTTTAAAAACTAGAAGGGCAATTACACAATTTTTTATATTGAAAAACACTTTTGAAATAGAAAAGAAATGTCAGTAACATGGTATAAATCTCCTGAAACTGGGAATGTTGCTTGAAAATAAGTGGTAAATATTTAAAAAATGTTTGGAATTATATAATTATAGATGTGTGGATTGATACGAATGTAAGAGAATGGTTTGCATGTGTATATGTGTGTGTGGTGAATGCAGTTGTGTGTCAACTTACTGCAGGGGCATATCACAATTGTACAGGATACTCATTATGATTGCGCGTATGGTTGAGTAAGAGTTGGGTTATGAATGACTTAATTCTCCTTTATGTTTCTACTGCTATAATAATTTATTTTTCCTTAAAATTGATCTTACACAAGCTTCATTTTTTAATATGATACCTGTATTATTAATTAAAACAAGCTCTTTGTAAACAACAAAATACCGAAGTTACTGTAAATTTAGTTTCTCTGTATGCACATTTCGACAACTTATCTATCTTCAGCGCAGACAAAATCAAAACATTTGGAAATCCGTATATCGAAATGTGTAAAAACTGAGAGAATAAATAACCAATAGGATTATGAAGTAAAATGATGCAATATGTGATTATATCACAAGCTATAAAAATTACAAAAAGTACCCACAATGATCTAAATGGAAAGCCAAAAATCACTACAAACAGAGCTTTGCGTAAGGCAGTTACTCTCTAGTTAACAAAATGTTGTATTGTCGCATATGGGTTGCAGTTTATCATGTTGTTAATAACACATGTCCTACATGGATCCGCATTGAGACATGAGAATTAATAAATACATGTACATGTAAACTTTTTTACTCTAATTGTAGCAATTTTCAATTCACTTGCAGTAATTTTGATAGTAAACATTTATATTTTATTTTTTTTTTTTTGTTTACAGTGCAGTGGGTGATACTTTATTGAATCTGCCTGTAATTTTATAGAGTTCTCTCCTTTAATCTGAGATTTGTAATTTACAATTCATTTTGCATATTCTTTTTTTTTTTGATTAGCAAAACAATCTTGAGGAATTAATCAAACCAAAAAAAAATAAATAAAATAAAAATCGGACATTTGATTCTGCTGTAATTTTCAAAAAGATTGTCAAATTGTAACAATCAAATACATTTGTCTTTCGCTTACAAACAATTGCTTGCCATAATGAATGCAATGACTATAAATAAAAGACATTGTCTAGATTATTCCGTTTGTTTCTGTTAAACACAAGTATTGGTCAAGCTGCAGTATAAAAGTAAATCACAAAAAAACTCGTGGCAAAATGGGAGAAAAAAATCGAAACGAGAAAAAAGGCATAAACAATAGAGTAATTTCAAATCGAAGTCCTTCAAGTTTGATGCAAAGAGTTATCCTATTAAGACAATAGAATATCTAAATTGAAGTAATAGAGGAATTTCAAACCAAAGTCCTTCAAATTTAAAGCAAAGAGCTATTAACACAATAAAATATTAAAATTGAGGTTAAATTGTGGTCTGTAGATGCATTATGTCAAACCAGTGCAGAACTTTATCAACAACAAAATACCGATGTTCCTGTAAATTTACTTCAATTTGAAAAGCCAAAACTTAGGCCACATGGAAAAACTTGCGCAACAATGTATTTGATTGTAATTATTAATTTTGAGAAAGAAAAAAATATGAATGAAATATCACGTTTAGGTCCATAAAGTCATTAATTGTAAATCGCATCCGGCGCTTAAAAGCAGCTATGAAATATAGATATCCAAGTTTTCTATTTAGATCCTATTGGTAATTTGATCTCAGTCAGCTTTAATGCGTATTTAGGTTATGGACTTCCAAACAACGGCAGTACAATACCAAAGGAACAAGGTAAGCGATGACAAAAAAGATCGAAGTCCAAAGACATGGCAAAAACGGAAGCAGAGAAAAGCAAAGACAAAACAAGGACGTGAGACAGCCATAATGCTTCACATCAAAAACTAAGGCACCCATAGTGTGAACTTCAATAAAAACCGGGCGTGACATCAGGTGCCCCGGAAGGGTAAACATGTCCTCCACCGCTAACGACTCTCGTCACATTATCAGTGAGTCATATATTGTTTTGAAAGATCCGTTTAGTAGTGGATTGGTTAATGTCATTTTCTAACTCTTACACAAAACCAATTAAAATCCATGGTACATGCTACTTCCCCAACCCTCAGACAGTACCATGGTAAAATTTTGAAAAAGATTTTGTAAATTTCTATAGTAATCAACCATTCACAATGACAAATCTGCAGCACAAACATCATTTACGAAGACAAAACTAAAATTGCACAGATTGATACACAAAACAACACAAAAAACTAAAGCACTGACAGGGTGAACTCCCATAAAAAACAAATGTTTGGATTTGATCTGCACTGGAAAGACATTAGTCGTCGAAATGCGCATATACAGAAACAAAATTAACAGTAACAGTATTGTGTAGTTTATTACCACTGGATTGATGCCTCTGATGTGGATTTTTAGTAACCGATGGTACTCACCAATCCAATTGTCGGTGTTTCGGTGCTGACTGAAAAAAAACTAATATCATTTTGAAACCGGCAATATTTAAATTTTACAAAATTTTGTTCAAGACTACTAAGGAGTATTTCCCTTATGCATAGCTCCTTAGCTGAAGTTTGGCTTTTCTATTTAGATCTTATAAGTAATTTATTATCAGTCAGCTTTCATACGTATTTTGGTTATGAAAATTGGACGAATTTCGAATTTTTCGTATTTTGGTAGCCATCTTGAAAATGGCGAATGCTTGGAAAAAGTTTTTCCTCCCGTGCACCCCTCCAGATAGTGATCTAACTTTGTACCAAATATGAATGATATCTGTCCAGGCTTCATTGAGATATAAGCCGGACAAAAAGAGGTGGAAGAAAGAAACAATAATGAACTAGATTTGCAATTGCAAGCAATAGCTGATGTGGCCCCTGGCAGCCAATTCGATGATTCTATCTTGTTCGCAGCATCAAAATCTACCTGGAAATCAATTTTCATTGAATTCCGACAAAATTGAAATTTTGACGTAATTTGGCGGCCATCTTGAAAACGGCAGCCATTTTGAAAATTTTTGTCGGTGCATGCACATTTCCTAATGGTGATCTAACTTTGTGCCAATTATGAATGAATTCTGTCCAGGCATCTTTGAGAAAATAGGTGGACAAAAATCCTTCGAAGAAAGAAAGAATAATAAAAAATAATAATAAAAAGTTATAACTGTGTTCGCAAGCGAAACACAAAAGTCTCCCAAACGAACTCCCATATCGGATTCCTGGGCATTTTAAAACCCCCTTTGAAAAAAAAATTGAGCATGGGTTCCCCTTATAATTTACTTTATACATATAGTTGAAATCAAAACATAACACACAGCAGAAAACACGTTTTTCTCAAAATTATAGCTTTTTGGCTTGGTTTCCATGGCACCAAAATGCTCATTATCCATAACAATGAATTTCATACCTTGTTTAATTTTTTTTATTTGGGCAGGGGTTCCCCTTATAACCTAAATAGTACATATAGCTGTAATGAAAATACAATTATCAATAATAACCGTGTCTTCTCAAAATTTCAATTTTTTGTATGGTTTCCATGGCAACAGTACTAATTAAACAAAATTATAGCTTTTTGGCTTGGTTTCCATGGCAACCAGATGCTCCATTACCTATAACAATAAATTTCTTACCTTATTTGGGCAGGGGTTCCCCTTATAACCTGAATAATACATATAGCTGTAATGAAAATATAATTATCAATTATTAATGCGTTTTCTCAAAATTTCAATTTTTTGTATGGTTTCCATGGCAACGGTTCTAATTTTGAAATTTCTAATCCTGTGGGACCCTTTCCCACATGACAAACATCTTTCCTATGAAGTTTCATGGAGTTACAGTTATTAGTTTTCAAGATACAGTGAAAAAATGGTGAAAAAAATTCAAAATTTCATTTTCCCATAGGGTTAACATTGAGGACCCCACCCCTATTTGAGCCCCCCAAATGTACCCTTAATGGACCCCAATCTACACATGTTTTAGATTATGCAAAACTAGATACATGGGGGTAATATGATACAAAGTTTCAAAGCTCTAGGTTAAAAGGTCTCTGAGATCTACTCTGGACAAGTTCATCCGGACGAGAAGAAAGAAAGAAGAATAATAAAAAACAATAAGTCTCCCAAACTTCGTTTGGGAGACTTTATAATAAGAAACGCAACAAAAACAATAAGTCTCCCGACTACGTCTGGGGCGACATAATAATAATAGTAGAGAAACGGACCAAAAACAATATGTCGTCCCGACTACGTCTGGGGCGACATAATAATAATAGTAGAGAAACGGACCAAAAACAATATGTCGTCCCGACTACGTCTGGGACAAAAAATGTTAATGGCACATGACCATAAAATAAGATATTCATAAAATTTTGAGCTATTTAATTAACTTTACGAAAACAAGATGTGTAATAGATTTGAAATAACTCTTCTTAACAATCAATATGATTTTTATCAGCAGTTGTTGGTATATTATAGATGAAAACAATAAACCCATACACAATAATTCTAACATCTTAAATAGAATACTTTATCTCAGGAAATTTCAGATACTTTATCTGCCTACAATAATTTAGACAGAATATTCACTGCTCCATTAACTGGTTTCTACGTGTTTTCGTGGACGACCTTTGTTTCGGATTGGGAGGCAACTGAACTTGTTGTTAGCAGTACAGCCATTGGATTTGTGGAAGCAGATACCATCTTTAATAGTGGCAGTGGAGACGAAGATTATGCATCAGCTTCACAAACAGTGGTTGTAAAGGTAAACAATTCGCATACACATTTTAGCTCCCAGACTCTAGCAATGATCTTTTTGGCCACTGAGTAAAAGATTACAAGCTTTGTCTCTATACTATTGGATGGGTGAAACGGTTTACCATTTGAGACTGTGTTGAAAGCATTTGTCTAAAATATTTGCAATAAACGTGGTGTGGTTACACTGGTGTAACCCCTGTAGTGTGGAGTCCGTAAAAAGATTCCCCATGCGGGATCAGTTATGGTGTACTTGTTCGTGAGACAATTTCTCATATGGATATACTATCATACTTTCAGATTTTGGTATTTATTTAATATAATTCTGACCATCTGTTTAAAGTAATCACATCTGGCTATTTTATAATGCCAAGTTTTCTTACAATCGACTTGATGACTGCCCTGTGTTTGTCTATATGTTGTAATCGTCCACTAGCTAGACACTAGTGCTTTTGTCGGGCAATGGTTGACAGTGATTGTAAGAGCATTTAGCCAGTTCAATAAATGTTTGTTGACAATCCCGCATCCATGACCAGAAAAAATATGGATGTAGCGTTTTTCGACAATAAGTAAGGAATTCCGCTCAAACTGTTGCTAGGGGCCGTCTTGAACTTACTTTTAGGTATGAGCAAAGATTGTTGAAGGTGACTTTAAGATGAAGAACAACAATAAAAGCGTTGTTCCTTTTTACTGTGTATTTCTAGTGACTTTCTCATGTACATTTACTCCATTTCTTTTCAACATAAGTTGGTATATTCGGTAAATAGTTATTTGATACCAGTGGGTCGATCACTCTGCTGGTGGACTGTTAGTCTCCGAGGGTATTCAGCAAACCAGTAGTCAGTACTTCGGTGATGACCGAAAGCCAAATCTATTTGGAAATTTACAATATTTTACGAAAGGATATGGAGTAAATGAACATGAGACCATAACACATATGTTTACTCCAACTGCAATAATTTTTATGAGCTGTATGGCCATTTCGGAAATTAATTCCTCATCAGCAGCACTAGAAACCAAACAAAGGAAATACATAATTTCAAAAAATGTTTAAAATGCATAAATCCGAACGAAATCCGAATAATCAGTAATATCAAATATAGCGAAGGACTAAACTACGATGGAGGGAGTTAATCCTTAGGTTTTAGAATTTACATAAATTTAGATAATAGTAATTGAACAAAGTGTACACATATCTACATTTTTATAAATTTTGCTGAAAACTTAGGAGTATCTCCCTCATGCAAAGCTCTGTCTTTAGCTGATTTATTCACCAGCCAAACAGTCAGACTTGTGTGACATGAAAATTTAAACCATGCTTTTTATGGAAATTTACTGTTTTTATCAAAATTCTAACCACTCAACAATACTGAGGCTTCATTCCGTATATGGCACTCGGTAGATGTCCTTGGTACTGGATTTGGCATCCTATTTCGATATTTTTGGTAATGAGTACTTCTTTTTGAACTTTTTTTGGATTATGGCTCCCCATATTATTTGGTTCAAATGCTGCTGATGAGAAACAACGGCAGTAGAATACCGAAGGAACAAGGGAAGCGATGACTACAAAAATCGAAGTCCAAAGACATGGCAGAAACGGTAACAGATAAAAACAAAGACAAAACAAGGACGTGAGACAGCTACAATGCACGGAGAAGTTACTCCTTGAAACACGTGTACAGCATAACGAAATGTACTGTATTTTGATGCAACTAGGGCATTTTTTGTATTTTGGCTTTATATTTTGATAATATTTGCTATTTGTTCTCTATCACTTTTACAGAATCTTTGAGTTTAGATGCCTTCAAACGTTTAGATTTTATCTGCACTGAAGAGACATAAGTTGTCGAAATCCACATTCGGTTACTTCGGTATTTATTTATTCATTCATCATTATCTTTATTGCTTTATCAAATATTTTACGAAAGGATATGGTGTAAATGAACATGAGACCATAACACATATGTTAACTCCAACTGCAATAATTTAAATGAGCTGTATGACCATTTCGGAAATTTATTTCTCATCAGCAGCACTATAACCCAAACAAAGGAAATCCATAATTTCAAAAAATGATAAAATGCATAAAACCAAACAAAATCCGAATAATCAGTAATATCAAATATAGCTAATATAAGGACAAAACTACGATGGTGGGAGTTAATCCTTCGATTTTAGAATTTACATTAATTTAGATAATAGTAATTGAACAAAGTGAACACATGAGATATTATCTCATGTACTAGTACACCATATCTAAGAAAAATAAAGAGCATATATCTCTAGCACGGGGAATAGTTTTACCAACTCCACACTGCAATAAAAGACAAACTCCTGTAAGTCTAGATCCGATGAAATATGAACGTATTAAAACATCATATGAAATAATGACTAACGAGAGTCTTGTTTTTTTCATCAGTGGTCTTTGAATGTCATTTAGTCCCACTCTGGGACACAGTAACTTCGGTATTTAGTTATTTGTTACCACTTGGTCGATGCCACTGCTGGTGGACAGTTAGTCCCGGAGGGTATTCACCAGCCCAGTAGTCAGTACTTCGGTGCTGACCCGAAATTTGATTATTTTTGAAACCTCACAATATCAAAATTTTTGTAAATTTTGTTGAAAACTAAGAAGTATCTCCCTCATGCAAAGCTCTGTCTTTAGATGATTTTGGCTTTACATTTAGATCATATTGGTTATTTGTTCTCTATCA
>MJUU01003170.1:90283-109976 GCA_002080025.1 Modiolus philippinarum | reverse complement strand
ATTTCTTATGCTGGTCTTAATCTCTTTATCTATTCTACTGCATTTTGATCTTAGGTTTTCTTTCAGTCTTTCAGATCTTCTGTCCAATTTCTTCTATCATTTCTAATGCTGGTCTTAATCTCTTTGTCTATTCTACTGTATTTTGATCTTAGGTTTTCTTTCAGTCTTTCAGATCTTCTGTCCAATTTCTTCTTTCATTTCTAATGCTGGTCTTAATCTCTTTATCTATTCTACTGCATTTTGATCTTAGGTTTTCTTTCAGTCTTTCAGATCTTCTGTCCAATTTCTTCTATCATTTCTAATGCTAGTCCTGATCTCTTTGTCTATTCTACTGCATTTTGATCTTAGGTTTTCTTTCAGTCTTTCAGATCTGCTGTTGTTCAATTGCTGGTTTACTCGTTTTCGTTCGTCAACAAGTTTCCATGATTGTTTACCTTTCTAAGGTTTATGCCCTTTTCTTTTGTCCTTTGAAGTTTCAATGTAGCCTTTTTCCATCGATTCCCAAATGTCCTCACCTGACTCCATATGTTCTACCACTTGGAATCTATTTTTTGAGTGCGACGGAGAATGCTCTCTTTTTATCACGATGTTGAAGTTTGGTGGTGTCATATTTGATTCTTCGATTCTTTATTTGTTTCTTAAATACCTTCAGCTTAATTCTGATCTTAGAACGTATGAGCTCATGATCGCTGCTTGCATCAGCATACCTTTTGCCTTATATTTCATAATTCGAAATAGAGGTAAGTTCAGATTCAAAAATGTTCATCAAGGACTACCTTTGATCCTCATACTGTAATTGTACTTTCTTTCGCGGTGTACTTATTTTCACGAATTTCGCGGTCGGCAATTTTTCGCGAAAATAAGTACCGGTGAATGTGATGATTTAACATTAAAGTTATATGAAAAGCACTCATTTTCGCGAAATTAAATACCCATAAACTTTGCTATAAAGGGATCCTCGCAAAAATATGTACCCGCGAATATAAGCACAATTACAGTAATTGAAATTTAGAAATCTCCTCTAAAGCTGCATATTCAATTTAAAGCAAACTTGGACACGATAGTCCTTCGGCGGTTCCTTTTAAAAGTGTGTTTTGTTGTCTGTGCCAAGATGCCAACCAGAAGGGAACATTCTAAAATTTGGACCATATTACATCGAGCTCTATTAACATACTATTATTGTGGTTATTTGGGTTGTATTTGTCAGCCCTGGACCAGGTGAGCTACAGGCTCATGGGAGCGTCTAGTTAATAGTTAGTGTTCCCCCTTTCCAAGAAATGTTGTTCTTGGTATAAATTTCTTCCAATTGATGCAACTATTCATAATTTATGTTCTACAGGTATAATCTGGGCTGATATCTCGAAATAACTTGCGTACTGTTTCATACACTTTTGATATCTCAGTTTTTCATAAATGTCATTTTCATGATAACGAGTTTATGACTACTTGGTTGATTTTACTGTCTTATGGTCTATGTCATCTGTCGGAATATAGCCACTATCTAGAGAACCAGTTTTCATCATAAATTAAACCACAACTATAAAGGCTTTGTTCTTTTTCTTGGTTTTACTATGTATTTATGGAGACTTTGGCTCATGTGCATTTACATTCTATATACTTTTATTGTAACAACGACAGTAGAATACCGAAGGAACAAAGATGTGGTATTTACAAAAAGTTGAAGTTCAAGAAATCGAGAATACAGAAAACCATGACGTTAGACATCTACGGATCACAGATATAAAAAAAAACATTCAAAACCAAGGTACTCACAGGGGAAACTCAAATGAAATTGAGAGTGACATTAATTGCTCCGGAAGGGTAAGCATGTCCTGCTCTGTTCACAGCACCCGTCACAAAGTAAGGGAGTCAATGTAGGAAAAGGTCAAAATTGGTTTAGTCAAATCCGGGAAGACGTGAATCTAGCTGATAATTTCCGCTTTCATCGGAGACACTAGCACGTCATATCCTTCAATAATGTATAAATTTTTGATGAAATTAGCATAAGATGAACAAATCACTGACTTGTAAATTGCAACAAAAAAATCGAAAATATACGTAATAAATAACAAAATACCGAAGTTACTGTGAATTGTGTTTTTGCATATGTGCACTTACACAATTTATGTCTCTTTTGTAATTTGTATTTCCATATAAACCGATTATTTATTACTTAAAAGAAATAAATGTAATAACAAAACTTTCTAATAGAATTGTCAGGAACCAAAAAATTAGGACGAAAAGTTACAGAATGCAAAAAAAAGTTATATTGATAGGCTGGTGATATAAAAGAAATAATTTCCTACAAATTAATTTAAGCTAACATCAGTCATGGAGCTAATTTATTTTATTGTTGTGTGTGAGTGTTTCTGTTTGTGTGTGTTTGTGTGTGTGTGTGTATTTCTATTGTTTTTCTCTTTTTTTTTGTTTTCTTTTCTTTTGTGGGGGTTTATTCTTCTATTCTTTGTTATAATACCAATACCAAACTCCGCTATTACTTTGTAATCATATACTCATATACAAAAATCTGATTATTTATACATTAGACTGTTGACAATTCTAAGCCTCTTAACAAGAGTTGCATTTTTGGTTACCTCTCAATACAGAATTGCCTGTCTTTCCGGGTAAAATATACCTAAATCCATAACCCATAAATATTGTGGGTTAATTTAGCGATTGTTGCACTTAAACATAGGCGTCAAATGCAGTTGTGCCATTTTTTATCTCTATTTTTAATATGAAATTAGAAAGCTGTAATAGAATGTCGACTTTGAAATTCTCTAAAGCAATTCAGTGTAAACATTTCAGCAAACCATTACATTCTAAAATATTAGAACCTTTGTGTACATATATATCATCAATTCAGAAGTTTTACAATTAGCGGATTTGTTATATGACTGCACTGTTTAATCCAACAAACAACGAAGACATCTCTCTTTGAATTTGTAGTTTTTTTTACTGCTGAATAAGATTATATAATATCAGACTTCAATTGCTATTTCAGATGATGGAAAATGCTTTTCTGGAAAAAGCATCTGATCATGTCGCTGGTTTGTTGAAATTAGCCCTTGACTCCTCTTTGTAATCATCCAAATATTTACGCAAACTTCATAATATTTGGTTTTTTTTTTTTTTTTTTTTTTTTGTTTTGTTTTGTTTTTTTAACAGTTTTCCATTTCTGAAACGGCTTTTCTCGTATTTTGATGTAATCAAAAACAACTGAATTTACAGTCTTTGAGACCGTGAGAGTATTTTACGAGCAGATCATGCCCTTTAATTTTAGAAAAGCAAATATTTACGGCTCTTTTTTTAAGGTAAAAATTTTCAAAATTTAAGTCTGCCCTTGATGGATTACTTGAGTTATCAGTATTGTAAAACCAACAAAGCGAACCCATGGCCAGCTTTGCAGATTAGCATCTCGACAAACCAGGTCAATCACTCGAAAGACCAAAAATCTAAACATAATTAAATTAAACAAAAGCTAACAGCAAAGAGCCAAAAGTAGCTTGAACATTAGAAAAGGACAGAGAATGTCAGGAGGAAGATACTCCTTACGTTTATAAAAATTTATCAGTTTTAGAAAGAATAATAATTTTAAATTTTCAAATGATCGGTTTTCAAGACACCTGTGAAGTACTTGACTAATTTGATAGGACCACCAGACCACCATCATCCAAGTGTCACTGAAAAGCTTTTATACTTACCATTCTTCTGAATAAGTGCAGCGATATTTCAACAAGGACTGATAAGAATACAAGTATCAAAGGCTATCTCCAAAGAAAAATGTGTTACTATAATTAACCTAACAGCGCATATTATATAAGAACAAAATGAGATCATACAAGAAGAAATCAAATTGGCCATAAACTTGAGGGTTTCATAGGGTATTGCTAATAGTTTGTACCTTTTCGGTGAGGCCACGCCAATTTAATTTCTTACTCGTCGGACCCGCGAGCACATACTTTTTTTAAAAAATAGAATTAAAATTACCCCGCATACCGCTCTTTTCCGGTCCAAAGGGATTTTGAAATTAGTTTCTCGCTTCCTGTAGAAAAAAATCTGTTTACGTTTGCTGACAATTTCTTGACAAGTTAACTGCATTTATTGATACATTTGTAGTACATTTTATGATAAATGCCAATATATTCAAAGGGTATAATGTTTTAAACAGTAAACGTTCCTCCGAGATTTTTGACCCCGGAAGAACAACTTTTTCAATCGTGCAGCGAGGTATATTCAGCATCTATTTACAACTAACAAGAATATTTCACAAGGATTTCTATGCAAATCATTGCTTGTCAACTCTGAAATATTGAAAAACTTAGAAAGTTTACTAATTGCATGAACTGGGTTAATGCCTCTGCATGGTTGACAAGTAGTCAGAATCAAGGAAGGCAATAAATTCAAGGTTGGGTGAGCAGTCAGTTATATTCATACACTGCATTGCCACCACCTTAAAAAGGCCATCCCGGACCTGCAACTAAACAGCTATATCAGCAATAATACACACTCATAATTCAAAATACAAATAATGAAGCAATATAGGAACACTCAGTCCAGTCATTTTCCACTACAACACGGATTGTCTCAATTCTGCTTGCTGTCCTGTAGTTTCCATATGTGCGAAAGATGGGTCAGCAACCCATGTTAAAGATAAAATATACACAGTACAATCTGGTAACATCGAATGCTGCTGTATCCTTAAGGGATAACGAATGTATTCCATGCAATTGTCCTTAAACAATTCAACATGTTTTAATTAAATGTGTAGATGTCTTAAAAGACCTATTCGCAAACATCGCTGGCGACAAAATCGTTCTATTTTTTAAAACAATCAATTTATTTAGTAAGATATAAATGGATTTATTTTTAAGTTTGAACTATTGTAAAGTTTAAACTGACACTTCATTTGTTTTTACTTGTATAAAGCTTGATGGTTTTATGGAAAAAAGAAGGGAAACGGGGAATATGTCAAAGAGACAACGACCCAAAGGGGAGTAATAACAACTCAAAGCCACCATAAGATCTTCAATGAACGGTGAGAAAACCCCACACCCAACGGTAGGTCGGAGTATTATTTTTTAATATTTAACATGTTTGTTCAATATATTTAACAGTTCTCGCCACGATATACCTGAAATATTGTTGGCGTAAAACATCAATCAATCACAAATGGCTTCCGTGCTTCTCAATGTTTTTTTCTGATTCAACATCTTCTAATGTAAGTGTTTTTGGTGTCTCTTCTTTTTCTTAGCGAAAGGTGGCAGTGGTGATTTCATCTTCTTTGGTGACGTGTTTAACGGAAGTAAGTTCTTCTATACTGGTGTTATATTGATTGGGTGGCCCTCTAAACCTAAGGTTATGGTGACTGGAGGCTTCAACGGAGTAAGTGGTTTGCCCTTAGGTGTGTCTTTCCTTTGTTGTTAAGTTCAAATTTCTAAACAAATAACTTAACCCTTGGTGTTTTTATTGTGACAGTCTTGCATGTAGCAGCTGAAACTGGTATAAAAATGGCCTTCACGTCCATCTTGTGCTCACTGAGTCAATGTGATGATCTATTATTCTTTATTTTGCTGCTTCTCCACCATCAAAATTACATCCGTTGCATTTGATTACTGGTCTTTATGTTTATTCTTAACATGCCTCATCAGGGCCTTTCTATTTCTGTACTTCGAACAAAGTTACAAACTATTGCTACAGGTTTTGTATAGTAAATTAGTTTTGAAACTTTGGTATTTTGTTGTTGTATAATGCTATGATTTCTTTGTTGCTAATTAAAAATTTTCATTTATTTTCAGGCCATACTTGGTCACCTACGTTGTACTGATTTATGTGTATTTTTATACCATAAAGAGTTTTTGTTATTCTGGATAAACAGTTTTTTTCTCTTGCTTTTGTGTGGACTTTCCACATGAGTCTGCATTCTAAATTAATTGGAAAATCATTCTTTTGTGGATGTGAGCCATAGATCAAGTCTCAATGAGTTTTACTTCACGTCCTATCATCATCAGCAAAGGAGACAATTTAGAAGTGCCATGTTTAGATAAGCCAGGAGATCCCAAGGTAAATGGTCATCCCATTTTTCTGGGTTTTAATATTTAAGTATGATATCTTCTATAGTTTGTTCTGTCTCGCCTGATCTGTATGAACTTGGACGGGGACACTATATCTGCAAACAAAGTTTGTTACAAAAAAAGAAGTATCTGCAGTCTGTGCTTCATTGGGATAACCCTAAGACATTAAGTAAAATAATCTGTTTCTATTAATGTATATGTATTGCCTCTGTATGACAAGGGTAAATGCCCTGTTAGTTTCATCATTGCTTTGGGATTCTGATATTTTATTGTCAGTTTTACACATGAGCCAAGTATAGATATTATTTTCATATACTTGATCTAATCTGGTTATGTTTTTAGTTCTTCTACCAAAGTCTTGATTAGATTTGTTTCTTTCTTTTTCTTCATGATGCCTGCAAAATTTGCATTCGGTGCATGGTTTGCGGAACAGGCCATCAGCATTGCCATGCAGTTTGCTAGGGCGGCTGATTACCTCAAAGTTGTATGTCTTTAGTAATTCCAGTACCTTGCCATTTGATCTTCAGGATTTTTTAATCTAATAATCCATGTGAAAGCTCCATGGCTAGTACGAACAATGGATTCGGACCCATAAATGTAATGGTGAAATTGTTTTGCACTCAATATGATGGCCAGAAGTTCTCTACGTGTGACACACAATTAGCGTTGTGCTTTAGTAAGAGCTTTACTGAAATATGCAATAACTTTCTTTTTACTGTCTACAATTAGTGATAGGACAGCACCAGTCCTATACCCAAAAGCGTCTGTATCTAATATGAAAGATTTTGTCCTGTCTTGAAAACCTAGCATCGGAGCAGAAATAATAACAGTTTTTTTTAAGCATGTAAGGATTTTCACATTTTTCAGTCCAATTAAATGTGCAATTTATTTTTTTTTAATTTATGTAAATCTGTTGTCGAGTCTTTTACAAATTTCCCATAGTATGAACAAATGCTAAGAAACTGCAAATATCTTTAACAGAGGCAGGCCTTGGCCATGATTTTACAGCGTATATTTTCTTTGGGTTGGCTGTTATTCCAAAACATGACACTTTTTTTTTTTTGGATCAATGAACACTTATCGGGTGAAATTTTTAATCCCTCTTTCGAGATTCTCCCTAAAACCATTTAGTCTCAATATATGGAACCCGTAAAAGTCTGAAAACACAATGATGTCAACCATGTAAATCAAGGAGGTCCTCCAAATAAGCTTGGAAGAACATATTCCATGAGACGTTGGAATGTAGCCGCCAAGTTGCACAAGCCCATGGCCATATTTTTGATTTTGATTAACCTTCTGTGTTTGTTAATGTTGTTTATTCTTCGTCATTTTTGTCCATTAGGACTGGGCAATAACCGCTTGATAAATCAAGAACACTGAACCATTTAGACCTTTTAAAGCGTCTTACGAGTCGTGTATTGGGGGAAGTGGGCAATAATTTTTAGTTGTAAGGTTATTAAGGAACCTCAAATTGAATCATCTTTTTTGTTACTGGAACTATGTTCGAAGCCAAGGGACTTTTTTGAAGGCTCCATGATATTGCAACCAAGGAGACTTTAATTTTTTTTATCACCCGCCTCTCTTTTTTGATAGAAATGCGTCTAAGTGGATGTTTGAATGGTTTGCATCTCCTGTGTTCATTTTATGCTTGTTCTATTGATTAACTACTTCTTTGTGTAATTTTTAAGTGATCTGGAAGATCGACGGTTCACGGTTATCTAATATGATTATTTTCGCACATTTCGTATTTGTGTCATTTGAGGGTAAACAGAGACAATCTGTTCACATACATGTATGGTTATACATGCAGAATGTTTTAAAACAACGCAAAATCAACTTGATTTGCCACAACTAGGATCTACCAGTGTTTTTGCTAACAAAAATATTTTACACCATTTTATTGTGAATTTGTTCAACTATCGCATTCATAATGCATGAGTTTCCAACAACATATCAAGAAGAAATAGCTTCTTCATTTAGCACAATTCTGAAAAGCTAGTCTATTTTGATTCCCTTTTATGCATTCAATTTTGTTTTTGTTTATGGTCAAAATTCCATCGCTCAACTCCAATGATGACAGACGGAACATCTAAAGTAAGTGAGAACCGAACAATTCAAGGACAATGGGAACATCGAAAAAAACAAAGAAACAGAAATAACATGATCACGGCACAGAAAAGCAAAATGAAGACAGACACAAATATAAAAATGAACAATACTGATTCAGTAAAAAATCATGGGAGAGATCAGATGAACTGTAGAGTAATCATCTCCTGTTTATAAGACACCCATCGTGTTGAATATGTCAACTCCGTTATTAATGTCAAATCCGGTAGAGGAAAAATAAACTTTAGTGGCAAAGAGAAAGATCTGTTGTCATCTGGGAAACAGATACCTCATAGCGGTCCACAAGATCGTGATGTCTACCGTAAAACTTCTGTAATAATGACTTCAAATTATGGGCAACATACCCTTGCTTTAGTAGTCACTGTAACGACCACATGCTAAGTTAATCCAAGTTAGTACAGATTTTTCTTCTTCTTTTTTTTTGATTTTTAGAGGGTAGGTTTAACTTATTTTAATGTCAAAAAAGACCAATTGGATTGGATACACGTTATTACAACGTACATAATACTCTCCATACCATAATAATATATAAAATACAAGATGACTGAAATAGAGATGATTTACAAATATATTTTTCATAAAACATGCATTATTATTCGTATGTATATGATACTATAGGGAAACGGGACAGATAAAGGGGAGGTTTTGGGTACCCATAAACCGGTTTTACCATACCGCTGGCTTTTGCCAAGTCCGGCTGTCCCCATATTCTATCGTTGACGTTTGTCTTTTATCTTGTTTGTGTTTTTCCTGTTTAGTTCACTGGCAGATTGTGGCAAGTGACTGTAATTTTCAGCCATTGTGGATGTTTCCTGTTATCCCATTTTTAATATTATGTAGTTTTAATTCATTCACTATGTTTATTTAAAAAAAACATAAAAAATAATATACAAATAAATAAAAGACCGAGTTTTCGCGAGCACGGTGTAAGATGATAAATTCATTTGTGATTTGAAAAACGTTTCGAATGCCTTAAATAGCAACGAATACTAGTAAAGATGAGAGTATTTCTTCGTCACTTAGATCAGAGTTTCCAAATGATATTTTCAATTGAACTTGCAGTGATTGGTTGAATGTTTCTAAATAAAGTAATTCTGGGATTCAAATAAAGGGGACAATCAAGAAAAAATTAATTGCATCTTCATATTCAAATCCACATCCACCACATGGATCCTTTACAAGATTAAACCTAAACAAATCTGCATTCCAAGCACTTCATCTGTGTCGTAATTTCGTGTGAATAATATCGACCTTACGACTACCAATGTAAAAGTAAGAGGACACAGGAAATTTGTCAACGGGGATAAAACTTTTGGTTGAACTAAGAATATCCCAAGCTCTAATGGTATATGGAAAAAAAAGATTTCGAAAAAGGTGTCTAAACGAAATCTCGGATTTATATATTGTTGAGTATTTCTAAGATTATAAATCATATTTCCTGAATAGCAATTGAGACAATCGATCAAATAATCCGGAGCCCTTTTATTATTTTGTGTAACATGGTCAGTTTTTTTGCGAGTATGTCTATTCCTTAATGTTTCCCACCCAGTTTAAAAAAAAAACAGTGATTCCCTGCTGGCAAAACGTGGCAGCCCAGTAATAATTCTTGCTGCTTCTAACTGTAGTTTGTCAATCTTATCTGCATCACCTAAGTTACACCCATCCCAAAGCTCAATTGCATATTCTAAAATAGTAGTATACTAGTTAAATAAATTTTATTAAGATTAAGTCTAATGATGATATATCTTAATATCCTGAGAACAAAAACTTGTTTACTCGCGTATTACCTATATGTTTATGAGTTTTTACCTTATTAATTTGTTGGTTATTAAGCATAAGATTTACTGGCATGTCATGTTTGCGGAAGGAAAACACCATATTCTCTGTCTTCTGTTGAAGTCCACTTACCAGATTTTCGCCCATAGACTTATTTTTTCTAAGTTTATTTTACCTTCTCTAAATCTAAGTTAAATATATGTTCTCGCGGGGGGGGGGGATATTTTTGTCGGATCAGAATAACATGAGCAATCTTTTTTAGGACATTTGAATTTGCTTCAGTGGTTTCAGAGGAGTTGAAGAAAATGATGTTTTCCCATAGGTCCAATGTTAAATAGAAGTTCCACGCTGGCTTTCTTTTTCAGAATGGAAGGAAATGAGCAATCCATCTAACGAACCTTCCATACATCATTCCTGTAAAGTTTACTTCAGTTTGCTACAGTGGTTTCAGAGGAGTTGATGAAAATGACATTTTCCCATAGGGGCTTATGTTAAATACAAGTTCCGCGCTGGCGGCCATTTTTTTTTCAGATCGGAACAAAACTAGAAGTGGTACCATCAGAATAGATGGCCATCCCCGCACTCAAATGATTGACACAGAAAACAGTTGTTTTAGACCTTTGGGGTAATTTTCCTCAATATTTTTTTAAAAAGAATTATTGATAGTCGCTATTTTTACTAAGAAAGAATACAAGGATATGCGGTTGCTAGGTAGAATTTCCAAAAATAAGGGGTCTTTGACACTTTCAGGAAATTTACCAAAATAGGAATCAAATATTTTTGAAATCCAATTGATGAAAATGATTACCCTAATAAAAACAAACCCTAACAGTATGGTTGCAAGATAGAATTCCAAAATATAAGTGGTCTTTGAGACTTTCAGGAAATTTACCAAAATTGGAATCAAATATTTTTGAAATTCAGTTGGTGCATGAAAATGTTAGTCCTAATTGAAACAAATTACTACATGTACGGTTGCTAGGTAGAATACCAAAAATAAGTGGTCTTTGAGACTTTCAGAATATTTTCCAAAATTGGAATCATATTTCAGAATTCTAAGTATTCAAAATTTTATTTTTTCCAAACTCTTGCAAAAAAAAAGCATATACTAAAAGTTAAAAAAAATATGAGTCTTTATCATTTTCAGGAAAGTTGGAAGCGAAATCAAAATTCCGAAACTTTATTGCACATCTGCAGACTTTATGCAACAATTCTTTAACAAAATTAAATCCATAAATAAAAAAATGAAGGAGTTCTGAAAAGCTCAGATGTGTCAAAATCGACATATCTTGGGGCCTCTTGTTTGCATCAAGACTAATTTATAAAATCCGAAAGCTTATTGCGCATCTGCAGCATATATGCAACAATTCTATAATCCAAAAATGAAGGAGGAATTCCACTGACAAGCTCACAGTTGTCAAAATAGACATCTTGGGGCCTCTTGTTTGCACCAAGACCAATATTAAAAATCCGAAAGCTTATTGCGCATCTGCAGCATATATGCAACAATTCTAAAACAAAATTAAAACACTAAATCCAAATGAGCGAGGAGTTCCACTGACAAGGTCCATCTAACGGACAGACGGACGGACGGGACCAAAACAATATCCCGCATTTTCTTCAGAAAAGTGCGGGGATAATAAGTAATCTTTGTAAATGACTTTCCAGAAATCATTCCTCGGGACAAAATTAGCAATCTTTGTTAATGACCATCCATACCTCATTCCTGTAAAGTTCGGTTGAATTTACTTCAGTAGTTTCAGAGGAGTTGATGAAAATGATGTTTCACCCTTAGGGTCCAATGTTTAATACAAGTTCCGCGCTTGCAGCCATGTTTTTTGTCGGATCGGAACAAAATGAGAAATCCTTGTAAAGGATTTTCCATTAAACATTCCTGTAAAGTTTGGTTTAATTTGCTTCTGTGGTTTCAGAGAGGTTGATGAAAATGACGTTTTACCCTTCGGGTCAAGTGTTAAATAAAAGTTCAGCACTGGCGGCCATGTTTTTTGTCGGATTGGAACGAAATGAGCCATCTTTGTAAATGACCTTCCATAAATTATTCCTGTAAAGTTTGGTCGAATTTGCTTTGATGGTTTCAGAGGAGTTGATGAAAATGACGTTTTTCCCATCGGGTCCAATGTTAAACACAGGTCATGCGCTGGCGGTCATGTTTTTTGTTGGATCTGAACAAAATGAGCAATCATTTTTGAGGACCTTCCATAGATTATTTCTGTAAAGTTTGATTGAATTTACTTCACTAGTTTCAGAGGAGTTGATGAAAATGACGTTTTTCCCTTAGGGTCCAATGTTAAACAAAAGTTCAGAGCTGGTATCCATGTTTTTTTTGTCGGATCGAAACGAGCAATCTTTGAAAAGTACCTTTCATACTTCATTCCTGTAAAGTTTGGTCGAATTTGCTTCAATAGTTTCAGAGGAGCTCATGAAAATGTGAAAAGTTAACAGACGGACGGACGACGGACTCCAAGTAATGGTAATTTTGCCTAGAAAATTATTTATTTTCATGGTCATCCCGAACAAAATCATTTATTTTCACCACATGTCACATGAAATTATTTATTTGTATTATTTTATTTTCAAACCAAAATCAAACTTATTCATTTTTTCGATTGGTAGGATTAGATTAATTTTTTTCACTTGCACCAAGATAATTTTTTTTATTTAGTTATCAGTATCACCTGAGCCCCCCCCCCCCCCCACGAAAATCAAATGGACGTCCGTCGATTTTGACTTCCATTATTATTATTTAATTTCATTTGCACTGCGGAGACGCAAGTTTTAGAAATGTATATGCAGAAACTAAATTTACAGTAATTTTAGTATTTGTTATCAACAATAATTGTGAAATGGAATTAAATTTATACAGTTTTTGAACAGATACTTCCCGCACTGTGCAATCGAAACGATGTGACTTAACCAGTTTGACAAAAACTGTAGTTGATTAGCATTCAAATCCTTGTGGTGTTAAGGCAGAAAAAACGTTCATTATACCGAGAAAAACAGTTAAAGTGAAATTATGCTAATTATCTAAATAATTTTATGTGCAATATGACGCCATAATATGTTGTGTGTTCAAGAAAGGGAACATCATATGAATACGCCGAATTCGAATAATGATCACAATAATGAAAATTTTGGATTTGGATCCACATTTGCATCTCAAAAACATACACAGAACCTACATAAATCTAGGTTTGGGTGATCGGTAATACTGTTAGAAGAAAGCTGTAACTACTTCGAAGACATTAATTGCATCCTATTCGTAATTTGTTTTCTATCAGATTTTTATAAACTCGTCTAATGACGGACGTATTATGGTATACTAATGTCCGATTGTCCGTCCGTCAGTCCGTTTGTCCGTCCGTTTCATATATCACTGTCTAACTTGACAACCATTGGCCAATTCACTTCAAACTTTGTATAGGTATTTTGTATGATGGCCTTACGATCTGTATATTTTTCCTGAAATTTGTATTTTTCTTGCAAGAGTTATGGGACTTTATTCGAAAATTTTAAGGCATTTTTACATGTCCCGTTCTGACTTGACAACCCTATGGCCAATACTCTCTAAACTTTGTAGAGGTATTGGATATGATGGCCTCATGATCTATATACTGTTTCGTGAAATTTCGATTTTTCTTGAATGAGTTAATGGACTTTATTCGTCAATTTTAAGGCATTTTTTCATGTCACGTTCTGACTTGACAACCCTATTGCCAATACTCTCTAAATTTTGTAGAGGTATTTGGTATGATAGCCTCACATTCTGTATACATTTCCTTAAAATTATGATTTTTCTTGGAAGAGTAAAAGTCATTTTATTCGTCAAATTTCAGGCAATTTTTTACACGTCGCACTAACGGATAAGTACTTTGAGCAGCTCACTTCAAACTTTAAAGATTGAATTCTTAAAGAGATATCAAGCTTAATTAGGTAGTGATATGTGCTTCTAAGTTGAGAACCCCTTAACTAAATCCCTTAAAGTTTTGAAGGGGGGACGGGCGTATCATGCGACTTGGCGCAGCTATTAACATATTTCGGTTCTAAATATTTGATTTGAACTGCATTGATGAAACATAAATTGTCAAATGCGCATATGTGGAACCTAAATTTAGGGTATTCATAGTACTTCGGTGAACCGATTTAATTTTAAAAAATTGCATTATCTTATTTTAAGCAAATTTTGTTAAAATCTAAGGAGTATCTCCCTCTTGCATAGCTCTGTCCTTAGCTGATTTTGGATTTCCTATGTAGATCCTATTGGTAATTTGTTCTCTGTCAGCTTTTACACATGTTTTGGTTCATGGATTTCCAAATATTTGATTTGATCTGCACTGATCAGACATAAATTGTCAAAATGAGCATATGTAGAACCTAAATTTACCGTAACCTCGATATTTTGTTATTTGCAATAATCACATCTACGGTGTGGTCGTTGGTACCCTAACCATACCATTGCTAGCAAAATCTATGATATTTATTGCTACAAGGTAGCTAGATGTGGTCATCGGTAATATTGCTGTAACATTGCTAGCAAAATATTTAGGTTTGGTCGTCGGTAACCTATTGTAACATTGCTTGCAAAACCTCTAATCATTTCAAAATGGAATAAAAAAGATAACAGGAAACACCTACAATGGCCGAAAAACATAGCCACATGCCAGAAAGTAAATAGGAACTGCACAAGAAAAAAACCCACAATAAAAATACAAAAGACAAACATAAACAACGATAGGAACTCGGGACAGCCGGACTTGGTACCGGCACTAGCAAAAGCCAGCGGTAGGGTTAAACCGGTTTATGGGTACCCAAACCTCCCCTTTCTCTGTCCCGTTTCCCTATCGTAGAATAAACATACGAATAAAACCCATACAGGTAGACTACTAACTCCATGACCACAATCTAGAAAAGAAAAATGAGGGGACAAAACGTAATTTTGAAAGATGGGTCAAAGAGTGCTCGCCGCTAAACTGCCGGCTAGCTCAAGGAGCCTAGTCCGCTGGTAAAACACTGTCGCACTACGGAAGGAAAATCAAATTCAAAACTCCCAATGGGTTTGGTAAAGAATCGTCATGTATTTCAGTAGACATCGGCAGTATCAGTGAGAGGCCAGTATGTGTGTAAAATCCTCAGGTCACTGGATCCCAAAGCTAATTTAACGGACACGTGCAGAATATCCTGTCGATATCCCCTATTGCGTAAAGAATGTAAGTTACGTCCCAGTTTTTCTGGATTTTTAATCAGTTTCTGGCATTTTTTAACAACATTTCCGTAAAATCGAGGATGGGAAATGCCCTTAGAAATAAGCTGTTTACGAGTGACATTATATTTAGAAGTCAAAAGCATTTTTTCTACAAGACGATGTCTAGAATATTGATCGAACATTGCTAGCAATCATTCTTTTTAGTATTTTAATGACACAAAGTATTTTGTAAATATTTAAACAATATGCTTATAATATAGTAACCTGATAGAGTTGGTCCTCTCAAAGGTAGAAAACTCGTATTTATTTATTATTATGCTATTTAGGACAATCAGTTTTAAAGTTTTTTGCAGAGCACTATGTACTCTTGGCACCGAAACATGACAGACCAGCCGTATTTATACACCCTGAACGATTATGACGTCATGTATATTTTACTACATCTATACTTATTTACCACAGTGTCAACAATATGAAAGTCTTGTGTGTTGTGTTTCTGACTCGGTCAAAAAATGAAAATAATACTGGAACGGAATGATATGCCTCGTTGCAGGCTACGATAGTTCAAATTCCACTACGAAGAACTTGTCTGATAAAGGCTTATGTGAAATAAGCCTGTATAGCTCACCTGGTCCATGACTGGCATAAACTGCAGCCCAAATTAACCCATTGTTAAAGTGTCTCATTTTCTAGAAGTTTCAAAGGAGAAAATCTTTGAACCTGCTTTCCCCATAGGGTCCAATGTTAAACAATGGTCACCGCTGGCGGCCATCTTGGATGAGATGCAGACTTGTCGGACATAATATTTTAAGAAGATCATTGAAGGACTATTGTGACCAAGTTGCAATTCCAACTGACCAAGGAGTTTCAGAGAAGAATGTCTTGGAATATGTTTTTCCCATTGGGTCCAATGTTAAACTGGCTATCTGGCGGTTATCTTGGAATACATGCGGACTTACCAGAAACATTCTTTGATAGAAACCGACTATTGACAGTTGTCACCAAGTATGGTTCCAATTGGGAAAGTAGATTCA
Organism: Modiolus philippinarum; assembly: GCA_002080025.1. Taxonomy (NCBI): domain Eukaryota; kingdom Metazoa; phylum Mollusca; class Bivalvia; order Mytilida; family Modiolidae; genus Modiolus; species Modiolus philippinarum. The sequence goes on along the minus strand of MJUU01003170.1, from coordinate 93,744 downwards.
GCAGTTTCCACAGTAATTTTAAGCCCCACTATCCGTTACAACCAATTTCAGACCATCATTCAAAAAAAATTTTGGCGATGGTTCCCCTTTTAATTCAGATAATACATATTGCTGATATCAAAACATTCCAAGTCCCCCTTTCCATTAAAAATTTTGGCAGGGGTTCCCCTTTACAATCTAGTTTAAACATATTTCTTTTATTGTGAAGAAACACATCGCTACATCAATATCTATTTGGAAACCAAATTTCATTGAAATTGGACAATGTTGAATTTTCCCGCCTTTTTTTGTGGCCATTTTGAAAATGGCATTCAACAAACAATTTTCAACATCAGTTTTTGAAGTCGCAACATCAATATCTATTTGGAAACCACATTTCATTGAAATCAGACAATGTTGAATTTTTCCACCTTTTTTTGGCAGCCATTTTGAAAAAATGGCATTCAACGAACAATTTTTAACATCGGTTTTGAAGTCGCAACATCAATATCTATTTGGAAACAAAATCGTATTGAAATCGGACAATGTTGAATTTTCCCGCCTTGCTTGGCAGCCATTTTGAAAATGGCGGTCAACAAACAATTTTCAACACAACTTTTGAAATCACAACAGCATGGCAAACATTTTATCAATTTACACTTAACCTTCATCTTCTATAGTTTTGGAAATAAAAAACGAAAAATAGGAAAATTTTTAAAATTCTGTGAAAAAAGGGCAATAACCCCTACAAAGGTTTTTGGATTTTCTCCAAAATTTCAGGTTATGTAGATCTTGGTATGCTGAACATTTTTGTAATTAAAGTTGACCTCTATCTGCTGTAGTTTCTTTGATAAAAAATAAAAAACATTAAAATTTTGAAAAATTTCCGGAAAAAGGGCAATAACTCCAAAACCGGTAATCAGATTTTCTTTAAAATTGCAGAGCGGGTAGATCTTACCATGTTGATCACTTTTACCTTGTCAGATTTTTGATATCTTTAACGGTTTTTGAGTTATTTGCCAAAAACTGCAATTTACCCCGATGTGCTATTTTTAGTAACGACAGTCATGTTGTTTGGTCCTCGGACTAATCGAACACAATTTTTAATCTACATATCCTGGTAATGATTCAGGCTAAATTTGGTTAAATTTGGTTTAGCGGTTTCAGAGGAGAAGATTTTTGAAAAAGTTTACGACGGACGGACACCGACGGACGCCAAGTGATGGCAATAGCTCACATGGCCTTTAAGCCAGATGAGCTAAATATGTAACGACACAGTTTCTATAAGCTATTGAGAATTTGACGTTAAAAAACTGTAAAGAGCAAATAATGTTATTAATTTAATGAAATATAATCAATCATCACATCCTATAAGTAATATAGATAGTTAACATTCTATAAGTTGTCTCCTTGACATTTACCCCATTTCCTTTCTTTTTCATATTTCAAATAATTATGTCTAAAATAACGATTCTCATTTGACGTCCTTTCATCGCCTTGTGTCCATAACCGTGGTAAAATCCGTATATACTCGTTGGTATTGTCATGATAATCGACGATACTTTTGATAACGTCATAGACAGTTTGACGACAGTTTTTGCAGCATCATGGAACAAAACGTCATACTTTACGGGGTAAAATGGATGTTTCGCCTATGAACACGAAGACAAATTCATATCTTCTGTGCCGTGTAAGTGTCATATTAGAATCGGAATGATTCACGGGAGCGTGAATATATGTTGATTTTACCACTGGTTTGCCCTTTATGTCTGTAGTTTACCCCTCGCATACGCTCTAGGTAAAATATTTGCCATAAAGGGCTAACCCGATGTTAAATCGCCATATTTGAGACACTTGAGACACCTTCTTTCGTTCTTTTAAAAAAAAACAATCTCAATTTTGGGCTAATTAAATACTGAGAGTTTTAAAACCAATAAATAAACATTGCAATATTAACAAATAAACTTTCGTAAAAAATATCGTGATTTCAAGAAAATGGCAATTAAGTGTCAAATCACAAAACTGCCTGTATCTCTAAAGGACATAGAATTAGTTATCGAACTGATATGCATTCCAAAAAAAGACTCAAGCTCCCGTGAATTATTTCTTAAATTTGCAAGAAAATTATATTATCAAAAATAAACATGCCATTAAACATATTAATACCCGGAGTACACATTTCAAGCCAAACTTATTTGTAACGTCAGTAAATATATTCTTTGAAAGTCAAATAAAACATTCATAAGTTTTTAGGCAATCACAAAAATATAACATGAGTCAAGGAGGACAATAAATTCAAGGTTTAGTCAGCAGTCAGATTTATTAATTCACTGCAATAGTTGCGTTCACAACTTATTTCGAAATTTTTGCAAGAGTGCAAATCATTTCGCAAAGAACAGAAATAAGGGTATTAACGAAATTACCGATCAGATTTGTCAAAGGAGAAAAACAGAAAGTAAGTGCAAACCTACGGAAAAATTGTCAAACACAATGGTCCTGACTTGGTACTGGCATTTCAAAAGAAATGGTTAGTTTAAGGATTTTAATTAAATGTGATTTTTGGTTAGAAAATTGAAAAAGAAGTAATTCAGGGCAAAAAAATTGATAGGTTACCGATGTATTTTTTGAGATACAAGTGTTTCAAAAAATGGCGGGAAACTGAACTCCTCTGTATTTTTCATAGGTTTAACATGAGCAATGTTTATTCAATAATGAATGTGGCAAAATAACACCAATTGAATAAAATTTTGTCAGAATGCATCCAAAGATGTATAAAATGAAATTATGGAAAACAAATTTGAGGGTCACCAGGCAAAAAGTAATAAAGCTTTTAAATGGATAAAACCAGAGAAATCCGAAAATCTGACAGGAATACATAAACACGACCAGCGAACATCCTTAAGGTATTATGGTGGGCCACCCCTCCCCCTTTTCCATTGCTGTAGTATACGTAAGCAAATTACAACCAAAGAGAAACCTTTATACTTTATATCATTTTATAGTTACTATTGATTGATTAGTTAGTGTTTAACGTCCATTGAGCAATACTACAGATATATCGGGACGAGAACAAGTAAATCAATTAAAAAAACCGGGGCAACGAGTTTTAATTGCATAATTGAAGAATCAAAACAGTGAATATTGAAACAATATGTTTATTTTACCACAGTAAGTTCATAACAATAGAAGACTGCATGAAACAACTGTCATAAAAGTTATAAAGGAGTAGTATCGTAAATATTTGTAACGATTCGACGAATTTTAGTTCCAGTCTAAAGTATAATATGTAACTGACAAAGGCCACGTTATATTGACAAGTTGCAACGAGGACTCACATGTTTGTATGGAACGCCGTAACTGCCTTATGATAAAAACTTTCATTATATGATGATACTTTGACATTATATGATGATACTTTGACATTATAAGATTATACTTTGTCATTATATGATGATACTTTGTCATTATATGATGATACTTTG
>MJUU01003170.1:72560-88628 GCA_002080025.1 Modiolus philippinarum | reverse complement strand
GTAGTGTAATGTATGACTGTGACAGTAGTGTAATGTATGACTGTGACAGTAGTGTAATGTATGACTGTGACAGTAGTGTAATGTATGACTGTGACAGTAGTGTATCACAAAAAGTAAACTAACAATCAAGAAATAAAATATCAACACAGTACTGTAAAGCTCATGACTGTCTTCACGGAAAATGGCTCTGGTCCCTTATTGAAGATACTTTATACTGAACTGTTGTACCATTTTATTGTATATTACATAATGGCAGTAGACTACCGAAGGAACAAACAACGCGATAATTACAAAAATCGAAGAAGTCCAGAGACGCGAGAAGCACGAGAAAACAGAAATATCAAGGACATGAGACATCCATATAAAATGCAAATATCAAAAATAAAAAATAGAACATTCAAAACTAAAGCACTTACAGTGTGAACTCCCACAAAAATTGGGAGTTACATCGGGTGCTCCGGAGGGGTAAGCATGCCCTGCTCCATATAAGGCATCCGTCACACTGTGCAAGTCAATCCAAGATTAAGTCAAAACCAGTAATGTCAAAGCTGTGAATATGTGAAATTTAGCTGAAAATGTCCATTTTCATTTTGGACACCGACACGAAATATCTTTCAATGATGTCATTGTGATGAATTCGAGGCAATATTTACTGGGTAGTTGGTTGAGAGAAAAGTGCCATACAAATCCCTATTGTTGTTTTTCTTGAACTGCCCTCATGTATAAACAGACAAATACAATAAAAAGTAGTGGTAAACTGCCGTAAAAAGTAAGAATTCAAACTATTTTTGGGTTCTAGTGCTGCTGATGAGGAATTTATTTCCGAAATAGCCATACAGCTCATTAAAATTAATGCAGTTGAAGTGAACATATGAGTTATGGTCTCATGTTCATTTACTCCTATAGAAGGTACCTTTGAAATTTACCTAATCAATGCCCATTGGTTAAAATGCACATGCATATTTAATCAGCAACTGAGTACTGATTAGAAATACAAACCTCAGGAATATCATGTAAACATTAGTGTAAGATTGTTTAAGTTCAAATTATATTTGGTAGAAATAGAAAAATGGTGGTATTGGAAACTTCTGGGATGCCTAAAAGCACATTTAATATTCAAATTAACTCTCTATTTCAACAATACAAAACTAACATCAAATCTAACATAAATCTATCAAAACTATCAACTTATGGTAGTGTTCAAGATGAAAAATATTATGTACGGTTAAACTATGTCACTGCGAATTCATCTGGACCATCAAATTCAGTTATTCATTACAGCAATCTGCAATTCATGTAAAAAATCATAAAGGTTCCTCTGAGCATGGTGTCTCGTCTGCACTATTAGGTATTATTATAATTGGCAATATATATATTACTGTTTTTATTCAGTTACCGTTCACAGAGAAGTTTTTTCTCCTAGTGTGATTTGAAAGTAAAAAAATAATTTATCTTTTCCTTGGGTATCTTTTTCCTTATGTTTTTGCTAATTTTTCCACTGTCTTTTCGGTTTTGTTTTTTTTTCTCCATATTTTTTTATTTGTAAAAACACACTCAATTTCAGAAAAGAAACAACGCCTACCAAAAAAAGTTATCCCAGTCTTTCGACAAGAGCTGATTTGGACAAATTTTATAACATTAGTATTTTCCATGAAAATATTACCAGTGCTTAAGATTCATCAATTAAAAAGCAATTTAACAATAAAAAATCTAACACGTCTAAGAAATAAACGGACTCTTAGTCAAAATAAAACACAAAAATATCAAATTAAAGTATCATCGTATAATGTACAAGTATCATCATATAATGTCAAAGTATCATCATATAATGACAAAGTATCATCATATAATGTCAAAGTATCATCATATAATGACAAAGTATAATCTTATAATGTCAAAGTATCATCATATAATGACAAAGTATCATCATATAATGACAAAGTATAATCTTATAATGTCAAAGTATCATCATATAATGTCAAAGTATCATCATATAATGAAAGTTTTTATCATAAGGCAGTTACGGCGTTCCATATGTTTGGGTTATAATCTGTAATATAAAAATAGAAGAATTAGATATATTGAACTGTTTTGTCTGTCTCAAAATAAACAATGAAAGAAAATGGAGCAAATGCACTTGAGACAAATTCTCTATCAATACATGGTAGAAGAAGGTATCGGAACAACCCTTTTAATGTTATTCTTCATCTTAAAGTCATCATAAGGCCATTAACTAGAGCTTGTTCATACCTCATCTTATTATTTTATTTGATCTATGCAGTGGATTTGCATTTAATAATGAACAGATATATCGTGTTTGGGAGGGGAATTTGCGAAAAATACCAGTTGAGAGATGTTATATTTCCCGAGCCCAACGGGCGAGGGAAATTGCATTCTCGAGACTGGTATTTTTCACAAATTCCCCGACCAAACATGATATATCTTTTTAATTTTACCGAATGACTTTATTTAAAGCGCACAGATGACGTCGTTTTTAAATTTTTTACAAGCGTCTAAGTGAAAGGTTAAAAAAGGCAAATTTTTTAGCAAATACCCCCGCAGAGGGTTAAAAGTGACAAATTTTTAGGCAAATACCCCGCTGCTTGAAAACTTGCTTGAAATGTCATGGATTTGTCAAAAATACACCGGTATTCGACCAATCAAATTGCAGAATTCTATCATAAGGTAGAATTATACAAAAAATACCGAAGTTGCATAAAAAACAGTAATTTTCGTTATGCCTTACATGTGTTTCAAGGAATAACCTCTCATCAGCAGCATTAAAATCAAACAACATGGAAAGCCATAATCCAAAATTAATAAATAACTTAATACCGAAGTGACTGTTAACTTAGCATCTGCAGTTGTTCACTATCAAAAGTAATGATTACCCAGCTCAGATGAAATCAAAACATACGGAAGACCATAACCCGAAGACTACGATAATCTAGTTATGAATCAAATAGATATTGAAAGTTTCAAAATAAAATCGTTTTTTCGGACCAGCACCAAAGTACTGATTAATGGCCTGGTGAATACCCTCGAGAAATAACACCAGCAGATGCATCGACCCAGCAGTGGTGGCAAATTACTAAATATTTAAGTTCAGATTGTGGATATGGTCTTTTCGACATTTAATATATCTTTAGTGAAGATCAAATCAAACCATATAGAATATTATTTACCAAAATTTTGACCAATTTTGAGATCAAATAACATTCATAACATTTTAAATAAAAAATTGTATAATTAGAGAGGTCGAATTTTACCAAAAGTTAAAACAAAGCAATTACTGTTAAATGATAAAGTACTTTTAACAATACAAAAAATGCCGAAGTTTCATAAAATGTAATGTATTGACAAAAAAAAAGTGTAATGTATTGACAAAAACATCAACAGAACTACATAAAGCAGGAAGCATAAGGACTACATCATTGAAACAGACGATATAAAATAGCAGAAAATGAAGAAAACCTTAAAAAGTGCGTATCAACAGAAATATATTAAAAAGTGGACGTCAGCCTGCGTAATATTTTACGAAGGATATGGGGTAAATGAACATGAGACCATAACACATATGTTAACCCCAACTGCAATAATTTTAATGAGCTGTATGGCCATTTCGGAAATTAATTCCTCATCAGCAGCACTAGAACCCAAACAAAGGAAACCCATAATTTCAAAAAATATTTAAAGTAAGTATGATTTTCTCCATAAACGTCAATACAATAGGGCAGAATCGAAATTCATATTGTGACATCTGGTCGGATAAATAACCTCGAATCAATAACCAAATGTCACAGTAGCTGTAGATTTAGTTCCTACAGATGTCTCATCATATCAAAACTAGAAACATTACTTGACAGAAATTTGGTTCAATTAAATACCGACGCCTTGGCAATCAGCCATTGCAAATGAAACCAGAGGCTAACATGTGAGTCTGTATCGCTCACCTGGTGACTATTTAGCAAATAAGATTTTCCCACAGGGTTAAAAGATTGATCTGAGTTGATGCCAAATGGGGTAAAATCATTCATCTGATAGGTAACTGTCGTGTTAAAATGCCAAGTCAATATCAATTATGAAACGGTTTTCAAGAATAAACAATTAACAAAATTTTCCCATATAGTTCTATGTTAAATTATATTCAAAGGTGATGGCCATCTTTTATTTTTGATTCATAAAAATATGACCATCAAGATACCATGCCTAGTTAATATCAACTTGATATATGAAACGGTTTTATAGAATTTTGAATTTACAACATTTTCCCATAAGGTCCAATATTAAACTAAGATCTGCATTTTACGGCCATGATCGGTCCTAAAATCACACATCTGACAAAGGACCACGATGTGACCATGCTTAATTATTATCAACTTGATGTATGAAATGGTTTTTAAGAATTACAAATTGACAACATTTTCCCTTAGGGTCTTATGTTAAACAATGGTCCCTAGTGGCAGCCATTTGGATTTGTGTTCTGTGCAAATATATAAAATTTGGTAGATGACCATCATGTTACCAATTAATGAAAGAAAGATAACAAGACACTTACAATGGCCGAACATTACAATCACATGTCACAATCAACCAAAGAACTTCACTAGAAAAACAATAAAATGACAAAAGACAAACACATATAACGATAGTAACTCGGGATAGCCGGACTTGGTACCGGCACTAGCAACAGCCAACGGTAGAGTTAAACCGGTTTATTTGTACCCAAACCTCCCCTTTCTCTATCCCGTTTCCCTATAGTATAATAAACATACAAATAAAACCCAATACAGGTAAGCCACTAACTCTAAGACAACAATCTTGAAAAGGAAAAAATAGACAAAATGTAATTTAGATAGATGGGTCGAGAAGTGCTCGCCGCTAAACTGCCGGCTAGCTCAAGGAGCCTAGTCTGCTGGTAAAACACTGTCTCACTACGGAATAATAATCAAACTCAAAACATCCCGAAGGGTTTGGTAAAAAATCATCATGGATTTCAGTAGACATCGGCAGTATTAAGCCTTGTTAATATCTACTAGATATATAAAATGGTTTTCAAGAATTAAACAATCACAACATTTTCCCATAGGGTCCAATGTTAGACTAAGATCTGCAAGGGCGGATATATGATCAGCATTTGTTTGATTACCATCATGTCACCATGCCTAGTTAATATCAACTTGATTTACAAAACGATTTTCAAGAATTAACAATTAACAACATTTTCCAAGAGGGTCCTATTGTTAATCTATGTTTCCGAGCGGTGGCCAACTTTAGACGAGATGTGAACATGTCAGACATATGACGAAATTGTACTTCTCATAATAAATAAAAAAAAATCGAAAATTTGACCCGTAACGGTAATAACTTTTATATGGGTATTCAGATTTTCATCAAAATTTCCAGGTACGTAGATGTTGGCATGTTGATTTTTTTTTTTTTTTGCAATTTAAAGTTGACCTCTATCTCTCATAGTTTTTTTTTCTAATTAAAAAATAAAAAATGACGAAAAGTTGAAAATTTTACGGAAAAAGGGCAATAAATCCAAGATGGGTTTCAAATTTTCTACAACATTGCAGGGCGGATTGATCTTGCCGTGCTGATCATTTTAACTTCATGTCAGATTTTTGATATCGGTAACGATTTTCGAATTATTTGCAAAAAAAAAACATCTATTTACCACTATCTTCTATTTTTAGTATTAACAGCCATGTTGTTTGATCTATGGACTAATCGAACACAATTTTGAAACGACATACCCTGGTGATAATCCAGGCAAAGTTTGGTTACAATTGGCCCAGCAGTTTCAGAGGAGATTTTTGAAATTGTTGGCGGACGGACGGACGGACAACGACGAACGACTAACGCATAGTGATGGCAAATCTTACACTGCCTTTTAGGCCAGGTGAGTTAAAAAGGGTATCGTAATTCATATGTAAAACCTTTTTGTTTGTAGTATAAAATTGCTACTTTTGCCAGCAATATATGTCTTCATTTAACAAAGGTGGGTAGGCATTATTGAGAACATACGCAAAAGGAAAGAATTACATGCATTGTACAGTTTTAATTTAATTTAAATTTTTAATTTTAACTCTTTAGAAAACTTACCAGGAATTCAATGAAAGTTTGTTTTCGTTGTGCTATTATTTTGGTTGATTATGCAATCTGACGGATATTAAGGTTCACTGATATTGAATAATTCTTTGGCTGCAATTCTAAAATTTTTATTTCTTCAATACTTTGCTCCTAAGTTCTAAAAGAAAGTTTTTACAATTATCAAAAGAAATAATAGACATCCCAAATCACTCTTGTTAGTTAATATTTGTATGGCATTTTACTCTCTGAAAATAAATCACCATATTTAAAAACGTGAGCCTAAAACTCTTGGCCAGAAGATTTGTGTAATTTATTTTGGAATGGCATTACCGCAAATATTAATTTAATCTAAAACAAATACTATTCTTCCAAGCATCTTTAAATACTAATAGTTTTAAGCCATTTACATTTTACCTGATATTAACCCCTATATGGTTTATTATTTTTCCTCTACTTGGTAAACATCACATTTATTTTCAACGCCATCCAAATGAATTTAATTTTCGACTTTTAGTTGCATTATATCAAATCGCACAACAAGCGTGCATGACCAGCAAACTTGCCACATGACATAATACATGCTACATGTTCCCCTAGCTGTGTACAGAATAAATCTGTACAAAAAATAAATTTAGAGACTATACTTTTTTTTAAAATAGTCCACATCGATGGCTGAATTAAACTGGGACTCTATTTATTACTCAAACTCAATATAAAGTCACACAAGCCTGATAAAACAGACTTTTACTCCCTTTGGATTATGGCTTTCCATATTATTTGATTTTAATGCTGCTGATGAAAGGTTACTCCTTGAAACACGTGTACAGCATAGCAAAATTTACAGTTTTCTGCAACTTCGGTATTTTTGTATTTTATAACAATTGTTTTATTGAAATGATCAATTAAATAAAAACAAAGGTTTTGAAAACAGGCTTATTTTGGCATAACTGATGAATTTCCCTATTATTAGATTCCATCACAACACATATTCTATATATTTGACGCATTTTCAGGTTAAAATGGAATGAAATTACTTTTGTATTTGTAGGAATGATGTATTAGACGTATAAGAAATATTTGCCTGATTATGAAACTTCGGTATTGTACCAGAAAACTGTCAGTTCCTGTACAAGACGTGAATACTCCAGTAGTGCCGGTTGATATGTTGTAGTGAAACTGTGCAACGGGTGTATAATGAGGTATTCCTGTACAATTTATTGTGACCTTACAATAGAAAGTAAAATAACTAATATGTCTAAGTTGGTAATAGAACTATGAAAAGGGTCATTTCGAAATCTTATTTATGTCTAAATTATATGAAATAATTGTTCAATTCTTTTGGCAGTTTACTTATTATAATATTAATGCGCATTGTGTGCATTTTTCATTTTTTGTGAAAACATTTATTGTTGGAATCATCACTCGGTATTAGAAAATTCAACAACCCAAAACTCTCAAATGTAGGTAAAGAGTTGATTTTTGGTGATCATTGATAAAGCATAACGTCGCAGAAATGCTGTAAATATATAATATAAATATCAAATAATTGTAAAGCTATGTCAGGCTATATACCTCATCTCTAGCCTTAAATACATTTATGTTCCGGTGAACAACCCGGGAAATTGAAATCTGCAAAAAAAAAACTCTTTTTGATTCCACCATTTTGTTTTTGTGAATGACGTCAATTTCTTCGAAAACTTATATACCGTGGCAGTTTTTGCGAATACGTATGTTGAAAATCAAGGAATAGCATCAAATTATAAGCACTGTATACTCATGCCTGTTTTCCTTTTCTCCACGAAGTCATTACTGGTGCAGAACACATCTTTATTACTACTGAATCCGATTGCATATGGCTGCCATCCTGACACAAACCTCCATCTTTAGGTTCAATTCTTAAACCCTTGGCAAGTGCCATAACAGATTGAAGTTTGTTACATGTTCTTGCTTGTCCAGTTAGTACTGTAAAGATGTAATAGCATTGAAATTGCGTTTCTAATCGTGACTGTATAGTTTAAGCGTACGAAATGTACATGCAATAAAAAATACACTTGCAAATTTTGTTGCAAATATACACTTGTTATTGCCGAAAGAGTATAAAATTAAACGCTAATGAATTGTTTTCTTGGCCGTTTTTAGAAACAGCTCGAGGTAATTATGGAAGATTTCAAGTTTCCTGAACATTTTGTTTGTCTGAAAAAGTATGTCGTAGAGACCTGGAACATACATTAAGTTTTTGTAAGTGATAAAAATAAAGGTCGAAGATCATGCGTAACAAGTTTTGTAATGAGGTTGCATCCTGGACTCATGGCAGCAGCTGTTGAATTCAGAAACTGTAGCAGAAGTTCCATTAATTAAATTGGCAAAATTGTTCAAAAACGTGAGGACCTCCAACTGCAATATAAGAATCAGTGACTAACTTAGGCAAATTGCGCTGACGTATTCCATAATGTTTTTTTCATAGTTATGTATGGAATAAAAAAGATGACAGGAAAGAACTACAATGGCCGAAAAACATAGCCACATGCCACAAAGTAAATAGGAACTGCACAAGAAAAAACCCACAATAAAAATACAAAAGACAAACATAAACAACGATAGGTACCACTATTCAAAATAATCAGCGCAAGATAAAAGATCGTATATAACTGAAGTCGATGTCATATCCGAGCTTCAGTCATATACGTAAAACATAGGAAACCTATAAAGATTACTTTTTAATTGTATGCATATAACTTTCATTGTCGTGAAACTAAAAGTTGTTACCATTAGACCGAAAGTTTCGGCCATGACCAAAGAAAAAAATTTTCATAAAACTTCAACAGACAGCTTTTACGGTTTTTGAGCTAACCCTCTAACAAGATGTTTTTTACCATTGCAAATAACTCGGGTTACTGTAAACACACTGATATCAAATATTCACGCTTAACATGAAAATTATATGTAGTACACTCTAAAAAAATATTACTTACTATTGTTTAAAACAAGTAATCAATTACTCAAATTAAGTAAATATTTAAGTATTCAAAGTTGTCAGAATCTTAAGTAATTACCAATCATGACTAGTAATACTTAGTAATGAATTACTAAGTATTCCGATTACTTAGTAATGAATTTACTTATTTCTTTTAGTAAAACGGTTACTTAAATAAGTATGAAAATAAGTAACTATAATACTTGAAAATAAGTAGTTCAAATACAAAATCTAGTATTAATCGTGACTGAAACAAGTAATGAAATTACTTATTCCACTCGCAGGTTGAGTAATTGTATTACTAAAATGAGTATTTTTATACACAATACCAGTAAATTATTTACTTTTTTCAGGTATTGAATCAAGTAGGACCATTACTTATTACGAATAAAACAAGTACATTCAATGATTACTAGAATAAAATCATATAACTACTAAAACAAGTAATAGATTTACTAGTTTATGTAAATGGAATAAGTAATCTCATTACTCTGATGTGAGTAATTTGATTACTCAATTTTGTAATGTGAAATATAACAAGTAAATCAATCACTTTTTTGAGTGATAAAAATGCTAGATTCCTAAGTGAATACTAATGCTAGATTCCTAAGTGAATACTAACGTTGAAAATGCATGTATTTAATTTCTTACCTTTATTGACTGTTTAAGGGCCTAAATGAGTTGAATATTATTGTACTCTGTTCAAAAACTAAACAGTGCTAACAAATATTAAGATATAGCACATAAATAGTTTATAGAAGGAATACAAAAATCTATTTTCTTTCTGTTTGTCTCAAAATGGCGTCTTTTTTGCACTTAGGATTTGTAATTTCCTGTTCATGCCGAACACGACGAACCTGACAAAAATATACATGAACAATGCAAAACTGAAAACATCATATCATTATTTTCAGGAATGACTCTAAAAAGTTTTAACGGACCTCAAAATCTAGGACAAGAAACAAGACCAAATAGTGTTGAACATACATGCATTGCTAGTAAATTTGTTTTTTCTTTATCGCAATTATTATGTTTCAAAGCATATTATATATAAATAAATAAATAAATGATTTATACTTTATGAAGGGACCCACTCATTCGGGCATGATAATTCAAAATAAATAAATTACATTTTCACATTGAACACTCAAATAAATTACACGATTAGAGTTTACAAAAATCAAGGCGTGTATGGTTCAAAATATTTATATTAAAATTATTTGCTTTAGCAAATAAACATTTTAAAGTATTTATTTATCACTGATGTGTTTAAATTCTTCACAAAATATAAGTATAGAAACTTACTGGACATTATGAAAGCGCATCGATAAGCGTCCTCCATTCACACACTACACAACATGTACAACAATTTCAAATCTGACCTTTTAATTACAAACATCTGGATTATGTTTCAAACATGAAACGCTATCACATCAAATATGGGTCATATATAATTACTAAAGGATATGTTGATTTAGTATCAATATATAGACAAGAATATTTAAACGTTGTAATATACTATATTTCATAAACCCCTATTACTTTTTTAATTAATTTTAAAAAACACTTATAAGGGGACAACCATTTGATTCTGAGAGGGGGCTGGCAGTTTCGGTCGAGCCAGATTGTTTATTTTCAAAATTTTGCGGGCCAGAATATTTATTTTTCGCCGCTTCTCGGTGAAATTTTTTATTTTGAATAACATAATAGTATCGTAACAATAAATCTAATGCCAGATTATTAATTTTCTTGGATGTGCAGACCAGATTATTTATTTCCAACTTATTTATTTACAAAATCAAATGCTCGTCCCCTATGTGCTAATCCCGAAGGGGTAACTTCCTATATATGACCCATAATATTGGTATACGGGCTCTAGATACGGGGACGAGGGGCAAATTTGGTTGCTTATTCTACAAATTCTAGTATTTATTTGATGGTCATTGTTCCCTTTTTCATATATATTTGGGTCTATTTTCAACACATCTGGTATTTAATTTGGTTGTTTTTTTCAGTTTCTTATAAATATTGTGAGAAGATTCATTAGAAAAAAATCAACTTTATTATGAATTGACACATCTGCTAGTTTAAATCTTTAAGAATGATAGTATAAAAGAGACAAGGGGAAAAGGGGCTATAACCCCCTTTTAGATTTACTTTAGCCTTATTTCGTGCTTAAATTGGATTCGACCACGCAACAGTCCAGAGATTTTTTTACTTATGCTTCAAATTTCAAACCAAAATAAATTAATAAATAAAACAAATAAATAAAATGAAAAAATGGACTTTGGACTTCATCTCTTATTTTTAGTATACTTTCATGAAGATACCTTCATAAAACCGATAGATACTCAATTTTTCTCCAACATAGGAAATTCAACGTGACATTAAACCGCCAACATTAAAACAACGGTTGGCTGCCTGCTAGCAGTCTTATGAGGTATCTGAGCCAACCCTTGTTCCAGGTTTAAAACTATAATTCATTTAGACAATCTCTTTGTTCATCGACTCTTTAAGTATATGAAGGTGAGAAAAACGCGTATGTTCCGAATTATTATGAGCTTGTAGATACTATCCGTTTGAATCAGATGACATAATGAAATAAAAATTAAAATTTAATGTGGCTCGAAGGAATCAAATGGCTGTATATTGTCATTTAGGTTCAGTTCACTGGTGGCTAATTATTTGATATATATTTATCATTGTTTATATTAGAATATTCTCTGAAACTCTTCATAATTTAAACCAATCAGGCGGTATCCACGAGTTTTAAAGTGAACAGATTTTAAGAAAGGGAAGATATTTTTTTGCCATTTCAAACTGATGTTTTAACCAGAAAAACACTGTCCAACTAGCTCTTTAAAACCAGTTGCAAATAAATCTCCAATTCTCGGTACAACCAACATATTCTCAAGGTAGTTTTATAAATTTCTTCCAATTCTTGGTAAAACCAGCATATACTCAATGTAACGTCATAGACAGACCACAACACTCTGAATAATGTCATAGACAGTATCAAGCCGGTGTTTTACCTTGCCATAAACCAAAAACTTCATATTTTACGGGGTTTGAGGGCTGTTTCATACACCAACACTAAAACAATTCCATCTCCCTAGAGCCATTTAAGTGTCAACGAAATAATTCATGGGAGCCTGAATATAAACTGATTTAACATTAGGTTTGCCCTTTATAAGCCTATAATTTGGCCTCGGTGTGAAAACCCGTGGTAAATTCAGTATATATACATGATGTTAAATCAAGTAGTTAATACTCAAAACACGTATCATTTAGTAAAGCATTTGACAAAATAAGTAATTCAAATGCATTTAAGTAATAGGTAAGTAAAACACATATAAAATAAGTAAAAACCAATCATGCCTAAGTAATCATTAGTAATTAATTATTAAGTAATTTACTTAAAATGAGTATCAAACTATTACTAAGTAAAAGATTTTTTTAGAGTGATATAATTTGTGCAGAACACTGATATCAAATATTCACACTTAACATGAAAATTATATGTAGTATAATGTGTGCAGCGTTTGCAATGGAGGAAAGAGAAAAATAATCCGAAAAATTACAGTTATGAACATTACTAATGATAATACATATATGTACTTCCATAATTTGTAATGATAATAGTCAAAATAATAACAAGAAGGTCTTTCCGAATGTAATCGTTAAAAACATAAAATATAGCTCCTTTTTAGCGAAACAACGTTCATATAACACTGAATGGACAAAACATCCATGAATTACTAATATGAAAATCAACAAACATAAAAGACAAGAAAACCAGAAGATAGAACACCAACAAAACGACACATTTACAAATATACGAACATTTTATAACAACCATTCAAGGCTAAAACACACACGTTGCCTAAACTGATAAAAACCAAGTTGCTCTGGAATATTGACATGTTCAGTTCCATATACGGCTTTCATCATACTGTCAGTAAGTCAATCCAGGGTAATGTCAAAACCTGTAATACCAAACCAACGAAGACGTGAAATTTAGCAGAAAAAGTGTTACATATAAGAATACAGTTTCTTCTACTTACTCGTATTACACATGTCTCCAGTATAACCAGTTTCACACACACGGGTATAAGAAAATGGCCCATTCACACACCGACCGTGGTCACAAAGATTTTGTCTGCAGTCTTGAAATTAAGAGATTAATACTGATAGAGAAACATTATTATAAACAAAATAGACATGTAAAGATTGTTACTGAAAAGCAGTAAATTTTCGCGCCGTCTTATTTTTTCGTGGATTTCAAAGCATATTTAATTTATCGCAGTTCTGAATTCGCGAAAGTGTCCAGTAGCAACTTAACAGCAATTGCTATTGAAAGGTCAAAGACGGTGAAAAGAAATGATAATCCCAGTAAAATGTAAAAAATGATTCTTGAATCATAGTACGGACATCGAAGCTTCAATGAAGCACGTACGTAGGTAAAGTATTTTTTTAAGTATTAACAATTTTCAATACATTTTGTATATGTATTCTCCTTACTGTATTAATAGAGGAACAACAATAAAAGAATGAAGAACAACAATAAAAGCGTTGTTCCATTGCTTATTATTACCACGTATTTGTAGACTTTGTCTTGTTTGCATTTACTCCATATGTCTTGCAATGTTTTATAATGGACTTCCAAACGTTTTGTTTTGATCTGCACTGATGAGACATAAGTTGTCGAAATGCACATACGCAGAAAAGATAGATTAACAGTAATTTCGTTATTTTGTTATTAATTACCACTGGGTCGATGCCTCTGCTGGTGGACAGTTAGTCCCTCGAGGGTATTTACCAAACCAGTAGTCAGTATTTCGGTGCTGACCCAAAAACCGATTTTATTGAAATGTGCAATATTTGAAATGTACAAAATTTTGTTTAATACTAAGGAGTATCTCCCTCATGCATAGCTCTGTCCTTAGCTGAATTTTGGCTTTTCTATTTAGATACTTTTTGTAACTAGTATTTGTTCTTTATCAGCTTTTACATGTTTTATGGTTAATGGATTTCCATTTGATTTGAAGTGCAATGATGATACATAAGTTGTCGAAATGCTCATATGCAGAAAATAAATTAACAGTAATTTCGGTATTTCCTTATTTTTAAGAAATTTGTCAAAGGGTTTGAGTAAAAGAGATTTGTCAAAGGGTTTGAGTAATAAGGATATCAATCGACGTAAAATAAATAATTTATGGTTAAAAATTAGACTCTTCGAAGTTTGAATAAAGATTATACGTAAAATCTCCGCTGCTTTCTCCATTACATTGTATTCTCTTGTCCGTTATATAAATTGAAATGCAAAACGGACCTGAAAGGCATGCTTGCTTCCAGCATTGAACAGTGCCTGTTTTAAAGAGTGTGTTTATATAGAAAATCACGCCGGGGGACGCGAGACTGCCAATTATAGATACATGTAGGTGCTCGCTTTATAGAGATTTTGACTATATCTTGTTATTACTCATAAATCAGTAGTCAGTACTACGGTGTTGCCCTAAAATCTGTTTTATTTGTTAACTTTCAATATCTAAATGTAATAAAATTTGTTTATAACTAACAAGTATTTCTATAGAACATAGCTCTTTCCTCGGCTAATTTGCTGTTTTGATCCTATTGCTTATTTGTTCTCTATCTGTTCTCTTTTTTACATGTATTTGCGTTTGTTGACTTCCAAACAAATTGGTTTGATCAGCTCTGAAATGCGCATTTTAAGAAACTTAAACAATAGTAACAACAGTAACTTCGATATTTTGTTTTTGTTACTTCACTTTTTTATCTTGATTCATACACTTGTAGTCTGAACTATCTATCCTAGTATTCCTTGTATTTATTATTTCACATTGACATTGTTAAAAAAACATTCCATCAAAAAGGCACAAAATTTTATGTCAGGTTCTTGATAGTATTATTATAGTCAATATACCCAGTCATAAAGCAAATTATGCTTTTCAATATGATACTATTTAACAAGTTCTAAAACGATTATCTAGTACTTACGATCAATTACTGCAAAAGAAAAAAAAATCATGTGTTATTAATTTCATGTTCCGATTATAACTAAGAATGACATTGATACAATATAAGTCTTGAAAATGGTATGCTATTGGATATTGATTATACTCTGCAGGCTGAGATAGGCACAGGGAAAGACGATAATAAGCAATATTGGGTCTGGATTAATAATAAAGGTATACTAGTGTCTGGATTATAGAAAACTGTGGCAAGAGTTGCTGATATACTTAAGTCGGAATTACAAATAAGCTATGGTTTTGATTCTAGGATCTGGATTAAAAGTGTACTATGGCTTAAACCATTGTTGTGACGTCATCTTTTGTATTAACTGTGGATTCTTTTTAAAGAACCCACGGCTTACCCTCTATTGTTTCTCCAATTTAAAGTTACGTCCCGAGGGAAATGTATGATAATACATTTTACTGCGAACTGATTGTCCGACCAAGCGAAATAGTTTTGTTCGCATCGAGTGTTGAAATACCTTCGTTTGGCACGGATCTTTTTGATTTTCGGAGGGAGGGGGGGTTGCTGGGATTTTCACCCGAGTTGGGAAACGTTTTGGACCGCATGCTGGGAAATTTGTTGCTTGTTGGGCGAGTTTTTTTCTAATGAACAGCGCGAGGGCTAGATTATTTTTTAACCAAGGTGCTTGTGTAGAAGATTTTCTTAGCATAGTCCGGGGCCAGAAATCCCAGCTCCACCCCTGAAAATCCAATGTTCCGTGCTTTACTGGGTCGTTTAAACTAACCTCAATAATGTATATATTGTACATGTTGTAGAAGCTGGCAACATGGTAATTTATATTTCCTTCAAGTACAACTAGATTCAAAATATACATCTGATAAATACGCGGAAATGTTCTTTTAATTTCGGTCTTTTCTTCACAACATCAAAAAAAAAAACCTTATAATCTTTTACCAGTTCCCTCCAGTTATCAGTGTTAGTTCAAAATTTATACAAAATTC
>MJUU01003170.1:56967-71274 GCA_002080025.1 Modiolus philippinarum | reverse complement strand
ATAAAGGTTCTATAATTATATACAATTGAACATCATGCTTTCCTTTTTTTAATTTTTTTTTAATTATTTTTTATAGGAAAAGTGACTCGATTAAACAACCAAAAATTATTCTGTTCTTTCCCTTGCAATTTCCTCGTGCAAGTATTACCCTGGGGTTAAAAATATTAAAATGTGTTCTTGCAGAAAGTATCTCATTATACAGATAAAACTTACGTTTTTCCCTCTTCTTCGATAAGGTTTAGAGGCTCAACACTATTCACCGGAATTTTTTACTGAATTTAATGCCCTTTTTATTCACTTTGAAAAATACATGTACCACAATTGAAGTTTATCTGAGTATATTAGATATCGGTTAAAATCCGACTTTAAGAACAACTTCATCCATATAATTCTTCTTTTACACTGAGTGAACTTTCGTTCATAAAGACATATATAGTACGAAGATAACAATGCAGTAATTAGATAGGCGATAATCCTTTTAATCTCTTGATTACATAAATGTCCCAACAATGGTTTAAGTAAGAGAAACAATGGCCAAGTGTGAATTCATGATAAACAATCCACTCGCCTCCGGCTCGTGGATTCTTTTTCATGAATTCACACTTGGCCATTGTATCTCCTTTACATATATTATAGGTATTTTAAGTCTGGATTAAAGGAATAGGAAACAAGTGTCTTGATTTTAGGAATAAATGGATTACTGGTATACTAGATTCTCAGTAACAGGTAAGCTAAAGTTATTTCGATTTATTTGGTAATGAGTACTTCTTTTATTTCAACTTTTGGATTATGGCTTTCCAATGATTTGATTTTAATACTGCTGATGAGAGGTTACTCCTTGAAACACGTGTACAGCATAACGAAATTTACTGGTTTTTTTATGCAACTTCGGAATTTTTTTTGTTTTATGATTATAGGTATGCTAAGATTTTAGATTATAGGTTTTCTAAGATCTGCTTATAGGGAAACTGTTGAATGGATAATACGTATTGTCGGGTCTGGAATAATAATGTATCTGTAGTGGTGTTTTGATTATAGTATTGTGATGGCATTGATTACAGGTATACTGGAGTTGGAATTATAGGTATTCTAGGGTCTGTACAATACGTATGTTGTGGTGTGTATTACACGTAATTTTAGGTCTGTATTAATAATGAAGGTATTTACTGTCTGGTTGATAGCAAAGTTGGAAATATAGGTATGCTATATTTTGGATTATAGGTATGCAAGGATCTGTATTATAGGTATGCTCTGGAATGCATTATATATATATTTTATTTTCGGGCATGAATTAATAATGTAATTATACTAGTGTCTGGATAACAGGGATATTATGATATTGATTACAGGTGTACTAGAGAATTATATTGAAAGGATCTGGATTACAAGAATTCTGGGATCTGGTTTATAGGTTCTGTAGCGTGGGTTATAAGTATGTTGGTTCAGGATTTATAACGTAAGTAACCTAGTGTTTTGATTTTAGGAATACTATGGCATGGATACGGGTATGCCGGAGTCAGAATTATAGGTATGCTAGGGTCCGTTTTTGAGGTATGTTTTGGCATTGATTATTGATATGAAAGGGTCGGGATCTATAATGTGGGTGTACTTGTGTATGGATTATAAGTGTGCTAGAATCTGCATAACAGTTATATGCTATGGAACTTTTTATTGGTATGATGTTGTCTGGATAATAAAGGTTAGAGTATTGAATGAATGCCCCATGTGACTTCAAGATGAAGGAAAGTAAGTGAGAACCGAACCGTCAATCAAAAGAACGAACAATCCATGGACATGGCAAAATCAGACACACTAAGAAACAAGGACACCACTTAAGTACAGGACAAAAAAGAAAAATGAAGACACACATACAGATGAACAACACGGACCCAATAAAAAAACCATGGGTGAGATCAGGTGTACCGGTAGAGTAAGCATCTCCTGCTTCTCATAAGACACCCGCCGTGTTGAACATGTGAACTCCGGTAGTAAAGTCGTAAAAAAAATAAAAAGCGTTGTTCCTTTGCCTGTTTTTACCATGTATTTGTAGAGAATTTGTCTCATGTGCATTTACTCCATATCCCTTCATTCACCCTCCTAGAGTATGTACATTGGCAAACGAATACCGAAGCAAGAAAAGGAAAGGGGAAATTCTAAAATCATAAATCCAACATCACGGCAACTCACAGCAACAAGAATTGAGACAGTATGACAAAGACAAAACAAATAAACAAAAGTGAACAAGAACGCCACAAAACTAAAGCACTAGCAGTGTGAACCCCTATAAAAACTGAGGTATCATCAGGTGCTCCGGAAGGGTAAGCATGATCTGCTCCGCGCGTGGCACCCGTCACACTGCCAGTGAAAGGTCCGGTTTTGTCACAGTCGGTGTTAGTCAGTCCGGTAACAAACTCTGGATGTACCCAAAAATATCTGTTCTCATTTGTGAAACAGAAACATTGTAATGGTCTGTCAAATCATGGTGACGACCGTAAAACTTCTGTAGTGACAATTGCAACAGTGACTGCACATACCCTTGATGTGTAAGTTTTTGAGACAGTAATTTCGCTTTGTTGACAAAATCGCTGTACAAACTACAGGCACGGCAATAGCGAATGAGTTGTGAAATGTACACGCCATATGCCGGAGAAGTGGGAATACTACTGCTCAAAAACGGGAAGTTCACTATTGGAAAGTCGAAATCATCACGCTTGTCGTAAAGTTTTGTTTTCAGACGTCCAGAGTTGTCAATGTAGAGGTATAAGTCCAGGTATGATGCTGATGATGGTGTATCAGTGGTCTCTTTAATTTCGAGTTCATTTGGGTATATAAGATGAAGGTTATCTTTAAATTGAATAATTGTATAATACGTATACTCATGATTATGGGTATGCTTACAGAGTGTTGATCATATGTGTACTTGAGTAAGAATTATAGTTATATTTTATTATAGATTTGTTTTATCTCCTGTCAGAAGTTCATTTCTAGGGAAACTGTTACAGTTTTATTTTTCGAACAGTTTTAAGAGAAATAGCGTTGACTGCACTATGGACAATAGCAAGCTTTGCAGTTGTAACACTTGTAATTTCTTACGTCAATTATCATCAATCATCACGTGCGGCAGGCAGAGATTTGGTCTGATCGAAAAACTGGGCGGGACTTATACGCATGATCACCTGTGCTCCTTACGTAAACGAATTTCTAATCACCATCTAATGTAACGTACATTAAAGAATGCCAGCCGCTCGCTTTCAAGATATAAACTTTACATTTGCAGTATTTATGTTGACTTTTCATGACGTGAATAGGAAAAATGAAAGGATATGGAGTGAATGTACATGGCATTTAAACAAAAAAGAATTTGGCAATCTAGCTAATTCAATATTATCAACACCAAGTATAACAATTGTTTGACATTGACTATGGAAAATGTGGGTGATGGAAAATATTGCACGACTCGAAGCACTGTTGTCCATCACCCTGTTTTTTTTTCTTTAGCATAGTCAATGTAAAACACTATATTATTAGTTAATCTTATATATGATACCCTTTTTGAAACATAACATATAAAAACGTGCTCCATTAATTAGTTTAAGGTCGATTCCTCGTATATATTTGCTAAAATGAATCAGGAAAAATTAAAAAGAGACCATTATGTAAATTACGGATTATCCAATTTGTGATACATGTTTTTAAATATTTTGTTTAGTAATGACTTTAATTCCTAATGGTAAGTACATGTATGGATCATTTTTGGTACTTTTTGTGAGGGTTTGGTTCTTTTAATTAGTTAATTCATATTAACAGATAACATTTTTTTTGTTAACAGTTGATCAAGAACCATGTTTCATATTCAAGTAGAGTTAAATTTGCTATGAAATCAAGTTTTCAAATTTTTGTCTAGTACTTACGAGTTTCACATCGCATTCCAGTGTATCCAGCGTAACAAGCACAAGTAACACCACTAACGCTGTTAAAACATGTTCCGTGTATACAGGGGTTACTTAAGCAGTCTGAAAGTTTTAACATATTGCAATTATTGCATGCAACTGACCTTTCTATAGCCAACACAACATTTTAAAAGATAAAAAATGTTTTTTTCCCTTTTTTCAGGATAGCTCATGATCGATGCATAATGTTTCTTTAATGCTATCATGAAAATTGTCGATATCCGAATTAAACAGTTTGAACAACATTTCCGTCACTTTCCGATATTTGGATGATATTTTAACTGTAAAAAAATGACAACTTCAAAACGTATTATAAGAACATCTACCCTAAAGAACTTGCTTTGAATAAAGCTAGCTCTAATAATCATTATTGTCCGTTCTAAGAAATCAATTTTGATATTACCAATGGTAAAATAGATGCTAAAATTTATGATAAAATGGACATTTTTTTTCTTTTCCGATAGTTAATTATCCATTCCTGGATGGCGATGTTCCATTAGCGCCATCATATTGTGTTTTCATATCTCAACTTGATCGATTTGCTCGAGTATGTAATAAAGTTTTACATAAGGGGTTTCGTTATCATAAACTAGTTAAAACGTTTACTAAATTTTATCATCGATATAAAGACTTAGTTCATTAATTCAATGCAACCTGTAAACATCTAATCAAGGCTTGTATTTCACATCCCTTATTTTAAAGTAATTTTTACGTAAGAGTGAAAAATGGTTAAAATCGCCTAACAAACTTATAAAACTTTTAAATCGTCTAGTTCAACTTCATATCAGGAATTATCTGTATTTTTTTTTAAAAATTACTCCTCAGTTCACTAAATTAACAAAAAACAGATTTGTTAATGCACTTGATATATTTGGTAAAAAGAAATGGAACAACCCTTTCAAGGGCTTATTCAAAGAAAACAAAAACATTTAGCCCAGTCCTTTAATTTCAGCTTCCGCTACATAGACGATGTGCTTTCTTTTAATAATCCTAAATTTAAGGATTATTTACATCAGATCTATCCAAATGAGCTTGAAATTAAAGAAACAACTGAAACACCTACTTCAGCTTCGTACCTAGATCTTTTATTGTATATTGACGAAGATGAACGTTTGAAATCTAAGCTGTATGACATGACAAGCGTGATGATTTTAATTTCCCCATTGCGAACTTTCCTTTTCTTAGCAGCAATATACCTACCTCTCCAGCCTATTGAGTGTACATTTCACAGTTGATTTGTTACTGTCGAGCTTGTAGTTTGTACAGTGATTTTTTGAACAGAGCAAAAACACTGTCCCAAAAGCTGCTTAGTCAGGGATTTGTTCAACCTTTGTTAATTTCATCCCTCAAGAAATTCTATGGCCGTCACCATAGCATCATTGAAAGATATGACGTGTCAGTATCCCAAATGAAAGTGGACATTTTCAGCTAGATTCACGTCTTCCCGGATTTTACTACCGACTTTGACATTTTCCCGGATTGAAGCACCCACAGTGTGACGGGTGCTGTTAACAGAGCAGGACATGCTTACCATTCCGTAGCACCTGATGTCACTCTCAGTTTCACTGGAGTTCACATTGTGAGTGCCTTTGTTCTGAATGTTGTGGTTTCTGGTTCTGTGCTTTGTGTCTGTCTGGAGTCATTGTTTTTGTGTCTAACGTCATTGTTTTCTGTGTTCTAGTTTTTGCCCTGTCTTTGGACTTCGATTTTTGTGAATTTCGCCCCTTTGTTCCTTTGGTATTCTATTGCCGATGTTTCATTGTTGTTCTTCATATTGAAGTCACCGTTATTCTATGTAACTCTATCAAATTGTATTTAAAGTTTTAGTGTTTTATTTTAATGTGATTGCAAGATAATAACACAATAACTGAACAGTATTTTTCCGCCAAGGCGGTATATTATCAGGCTTTTTATATCTTGTTTTAATAAATGGTGTATTAAATGAATTAGAATGCAACAAGAATTGTATCAGTATTAACAATGTAAAATGTTGTGCTTCAGAACTAGCTGACGATATTGCAAGCATTTCTACGACTCCAAGGGGACTGCAAAATATTCTGAATACTTGCGCTGCATACGCTCGGCAGTGGGATTATCAGTTTGATGGGAATAAATCGTGTATAGTTCAATTTTCAAAATCAAAAACAAAACCCGATTTCGAATGGCCAATAGATAGAGAGCGCATAGCTTTATCTGAAAGTCATACATATCTCGGTGTCGAACTCAATGGCAAATTTTCTTCATTTCAAAGAACGTCAAATGCCTGCAGAAAAGGTCGAAATACTTATTTTGGAATTGCTAATATCAGAAACGAATATACGAATCCTCTGGTTTTGATTAAACCTTACAAGTCCGTTGTTATACCCACAATTTGTATGGATGTGAAATCTGGTGTGATATTAAAAGACAAGATATAAATCTGTTAAATACATTCAAACATTTTGTAGTAAAAAATGCAAAGAAACTTAAAATGAACACTCGCTCTGATATTTTTGAAAGTATGGTTGGTTTACGAAACATAATTACTGAAATCGAAAAACGGAAATTGTTCTTCTTCGGAAAGTTATGTTCTTTAGCAAATCAATACTTACCGAAACAAATTCTTTTACAAATACTCTATACGTGTTTGTTAGATAGTAGAGAACATTCCGGATTTATTCCGGACATTTTACATATTATAGAAAAATATGAACTGTCAAATTTTCTACAAGACTTTATATCAGATGGATATTTTCCGAACAAGACTCAATGGAAACGTATTGTAAACGACAATGTTAATGCTAAACATGATGCCGAATGGTATAACCGATTGACTTCAAATAATGACTTTAGAAGATTCCGAGATGTGCATGATAATATATGTAATGCCAAAATATGGACATATCCAAATAACAGTTCTGAACTGAAAACAGCGTATTTTGTAGCAAAACTTATATCTACAGTACCAATTAGTTATGAACAAGTGTGTCAAATTTGTGGAAGACTACTCAATGATTTATTAGTACATGCGTGTGTTAGCTGTCCAAGTACACAATATCTCCTCAACGTATGGTTTGACATAGTTTTAGAACAATTCCCAGTGGAACTATATGCCGAGTTAAGTGAACTTGACGATGAACTTCTCTTCCGAATAATGCTCGGAAAACAACCAGAGTTCGATATGAACAAAAATGAATTTCTTTCGTTTCAACAGCTGTCGTATACTCATCTTGTCAGAGCAGCTACGCTGTACGGCGGTACCATGTGGTAAATGCATGCAATATCGTCATCTGTCAGATTTTTTTTTCTTGTACATATGGTACACTTACGTAACGTAACTAATTTATATATTTATATATTTACATATTTACATTTGTATATTTATTTATGTATACATTTCTATACACAGGTTGATGTCTCTTGTCTGTAAATATTTTGTAATGTTGTCTTAATATTCATGCATTGTAATCTCTTTCTTAGAGGGAATAAAGAATGAATGAATGAATGAACATAACTGAATACCATTATTTCTGTTTTATCTGGATTAAAAGACATTCATTCAATCCATTTAGGTCATGATCGATCACTGATTGGTTCAGTGGCCTATCACTACCAGAATGATTAAATGATGTATCGTCAGCAAAACGCTTAGTGAGAGAGTAAAGATTTTCTGCAATATCATTAATATACATAATTTATAGAGGGACACCCAGTACTGACCCTTGTGGAACACTTGCATGAGGGGGGTAGTAGATTCTTTTTTGCTTGCTTTCATGTAAAAATCTTTCAAAATTGTTGTATACATTTCCATCAATTCCGTAAAATTTCATTTTACAAAGCAGTCCCCTATGCCAAACTTTGTCATAAGCCTTTGAGAAATCACAAAAAAAACAAAACAGTCAATTTTATTTCCTGTCCAGTGTAATAAGAATATCATTATACATTTTTATCAATTGGTGTCCTGTCGAATATTCGGAAAGAAAGACACACTGATATTTATTTATAGTTTTGATCGTTGAAGATGATTGTGTACATATAGTTTCCATAACGAAAACTAGTCGATTATGAAATTTCTCACATCGAGTTAAATAAATTTTGCAAATGTTTGAAAAGGAGGCTTGTCTAGCTTTTAAACATTTGAAAATTAATTTAACGAAATTTTATAATTAATGTGATTAAGTTGTGGAAACTGTTTCTCTAATGACTAGAGGAAAAACACCGAGGATTGTATTCCGAATAAATTTGGCGGGAAATTTCACGGAACTTGTTCTCCCCTCTAGAGAGGAGAACAAATGTTATCACACCGTTCAGGAAATGTGAAAACTGGATAGAAATTAGAGAAAGCTCTTTCTATTTCTTTACCTATGCAGCTTATGTGGAATATTGATCTATAATTTGAAGGTAAAGAATTGTCTCCCTATTTATATCTCGAAATTATATTTGCAATTTTCTATTGCGTTGTAAATTTGCACTGGCTCAAACATTTATTGAAAGTTAATTGAAGAGGTGCTGATACCCTTTTTGGGTTGCTTGTACTTTGAATATCAGATTCGTTTTGAATTTCAAGGCGGATCTGCGTCACTGATCACGTTTGCGATTTTTTTCCTTAATTTACTTGTGAACCAAGGTTTATCAGTATTTCGAACGGTTATCATTTTGGTTGGAATGAATTGCCTTGCAAATCGCAAGAATTTATTTGTTTTGTTTCTGTGTATCATGATATTGCACAGTAACGTTGATTGACGTTTCCATACCACTCACCCCCCCCCCTTTCAGATCACACATTAGATGCAGGGTCTTTAAGTCTTGTTCAATTTTGTAACTTCTGGGCACATGAATTGTACCCGAAAGTTACATTTTTAACGGAAATATGTGACGTCTCAAACAAAAACTTGAACGTCATAATCCTCATTAGTCATTTTTTTTTGGCGGAAAACGTTTTCGAATTCAAATCTTATGAATTCTCGGGGGTCACATGACGAGACTTGCAGATCCTATACCACATCCCTTTTGGATGTCATCATTGACTTAAATCGTGTCAGTCAAATATTAAAAAAACAACAATTATGACACTTCTATACTGGATCAATATTACACCCCTTTGGGTGGTTGTCTCTTTGACACATTCCCCGTTTCCCGTCTTTTTTCTATTTTAAGTTCAATATGAGTTTATTGTTCCTTAAGGCCCTTATTGATCTCGTAGAAGTGTCGTCATTGTATACAATCATTGAAAGGAAAAGATATCGTTTTAAGAGTTTTTTAAAAGACAATTTTACCGAGAAAATGTCCTAGAGTGATTGAAATCATTAAAGTTGAAGTACTGATATGTCTTTAGTTTCATCTTATCAAGCAATATGAGGTTACATTGAGGTTTCTTGATTGCTATCACTTTTCATTGAAAAATAATAACATTTCATGAATATTCGTTAAAATTCGTCAATTTGATAAGGGAAAGTCGATCACGTGGTATATATATATATATATATATATATATATATATGTTAAGTCGTAATTCCAATGTAACAAATTATTATTTTTTGTGTTGACGATCTGAGATTGATGGGTAAAAAGAACATGGGTCAAGTGTTATTCGACAATTCGAAGCGAATTCCGCTCCGAGTGGTGCTAGGGGCAGACTTGAACTGTGGGGTATGAGCAGAGTTCAGTGTGTAAGGCTTCAGGGTGTCATCAAGATAAAGAATAACAATTAAAGCGTTGTTCCATTTCTTGTTATTACATGTGCATTTACTCCATATCCTTTCATTACTATTGTGGCGTTGTTAGACATTCAGCAATAAATGCGACTCAAGCAAGTGCTAGTGGCCGTCTTGAACTTACTACATGTTGTATGTGGTATGACCAAAGCCCATTCCTGAAGACCTTATGGTGACTTGAAGATGAAGAACAAAAATATGCTTTTTTTACCTTACATTTAAATAGGCTTTGTCTCATTAGCATTTACATCATATCACTACATTGTTTATTGAATAAAAAAAAATAACTAATTTTTTAAATTGCAGAAAACTTAAACAAAATTAATACAATAATCTTGTAATAGAAATTATTTATTGAAATAATGAAATGGTCGTTTAAATGATGTAAATTTTAAATAAGGTAGCCGGAATGATTTCGGCGGTATAAATACTTGAATATAGGACATGCTTACCAAATGTCTTTCTATCGATAGAACCCGCAGTCAAAATAGCGATAAAAGTTATTATTTTAGGCGTCATTTGTGTGATTATCCACTTTTTAGTATAAATCAGCGATCGAACTCGGTGACTATTATTTAAGCATTATTTCAGTTTTATGATATAGTTTGAAATAACGTCGATTTAAATAAAATTAATAATCAATGTACTTTCATTCTAAAATTCTAAAACAATTTTATAACCTTTTTTATATATATAAATATAATCTTCTTTAAGAAATATCAATGATTTTGGGAGTTTGAGGAGGGCACGTTATTCCTGTTTACTTCTGTAGACTATCTGCATTTATAAATCATACTTTTTGCCTGAAGGTGCTTCCTTTCCTAATGAGTTATGATTTGTCCAAATGGCCATGTAGCCGATACACAATGTCATCTTAAAGTTTTGGTCAATGATATTAAGAAGTAGGTACCAATTAAAGTTCATTGCTAGTTTCAATTCAGTGTACGTGGATGTATTTTTGTTGTTATAACGTGTATAGTGTATTGTACATTGTATTTAACCATTTGACATTGAACAAGTACTCTTTGCAGTGTTTTAATGGTTGAAACTTTCTTAACTTTGTCATGATTGTCATTGGAGTAAGGTAAATGTACACTTTGCAGTACTTCTCTAATAGATTAATAATACCATATTCAGTACAGCAGTATTTAGTTAATCATAAATAAAACTTACCCCGGATTATACATGCACGTAATAAATCCCTTGCCTATAATAACCATCTTTGTACGCAAGCAAGTAATTGGCATAAATTGTCAGTGTCTCTCCGGAACTGACGTGTTCATGTGAATGGACGTGTTCATGTAAATTGACGTGTTGATATGAATAATGATATTGTCGTTTTCCAAAAACAATTTGGAAATTAACATTAGTGAAGTTATCACTGCTATTATCTACGGGGAACCAGTGGTGCATCTAACCATAAATAGGATAAAAGTAACATAGTCCATCTGCTGGCATTATCAGAACAATTAGACACAGTAAATTCAGGATATGTTTGTCGATGCCAAAAGATGGTGCCTGTCGAGAAAATGAAAAAAACGGTTATCAAAAACCATAACAATCGAGATAAGTTAAACTATTGCGGTTTGAATTAATTTTTTCTTGCACAACAGATCTCCTAGGAGTTGCTTTACTGAAGTGTAGGAATTATAAAATAAAAAACTTTTTTTTTAGAGTATCAACAAATTTACCAAAATCGAAATTAAATATTTCTGCAGTCCAATAATTGAAAATTACTGTTTTTACTGAACTATATTCAGGATTTGGTAATAAGGGAAGATTTTTAAAAAATGAGAGTGTAAAAGAAAATGGAACCAAAAAGAAATATAAGTTTTGAATATGTTGATTCCAATGGTTTCTAGAGAGAACTTCCAAAAAGTTGCTTTGACTTCACGAAACTTTACCAGAATTGCAATTTAATCATCGAAAATGTTTATTTCGACTTCAATTATCCCCAAAAGTACGATTTTCGGGGAAATTCGTAAACATTGAGTTTGAGTTTCATGAGACTTATCGAAATTGGAATCATATTTTTATTCATAATGATAATAACCATGTCTTACACCAGCTACTAACAATGAAAGGTTATGGAGTAAATGCATATGAGACAAAGTATCTTCAAATACATGGTAAAACTAAGCATTGAAACAACGTTTTTATTATTGTTCATCATCTTTAAATCATCAAAAGGTCTAAAACAATTAGCTTTGGTAATACCTCATACTAAATTCAAGACGACCCGGTTAGAGCAGAATTCATTGCTACATTTAGATCAACGCTGCACCCATATTCTTCGCGCCCATGCATGGATGCGGGATCGTCAACAAACACAAAATTACCTTGGTAAGTGTTCTTACAACCGCTGTCATCCGTTACCAATCAAAACAGGCAATCACAACATATAACCAACCACATGGTAATCATCGAATCAAATGCAAAAAAATTTAGCATAATAAAATAGTTAGATGTCGGCACTATAAAATCCTATAGTCAGAATAACATTTAGGATTACAACATAGTGCAAACTTTAAAAAGTATGATAGTGTATTTATGAGTTTTTTTCTTTCAGTACAAGTAGACATATTGTATGTTGTTTTTTTTATACATTGTTGCTATGATATGTTATAAATTGTTATGTTGTACATTGTAGGGAGAGGTTTTTTAATAACGTCGTAATAACTTGTGACCGATCCCTTTGATTATTCTTTTGAGCAATAAAATATGTTTAATTCAATTAATTCAAATAAAACCATCAAAATCAATAAAATTTTGATTTTCGGTGTAAAGTTTTTGAAAAATGGAAATTTTCGGAAATTTATAAAAATTGCACAATTTTTACTTTCTGACTTTTGGTTCGTTCAAATTGGAATATATATCTAATAAATGCCAATGTCATGATGGTATATGATATAATAGCAACAAATTGTGTGAAAAAAAGTTTCGTTTCAGATTTATTGTGGTTTCACAAATGCCAAACTTAGCACCCTCCCCTTAAAATCAAGGGAAAATTAAAAATATCCAGGCACTAAATGATAAAAAGATAATGTCTAATGCAAATTCTTGTTTGTATATAACTATAGATCACATGCAGAAAACCATTTAAGTACATTCAAACATTTTAAGAGGTCTCTCTTCGATCCTTCTGCTCGAAATTTTATTCAAAGTGGGAATTTTCCGTTTTTCAGAATTTTTCCTGTTTTGACTTAGAGATGTACATACTTTCTGAGTTTGATATGTAACTTGAAAAGTTTATTAAATATCGTTTAAGTATTTTGCCCATATTGTGGTGTTCAAATTACATATTACGATATATCAAATGTATCTTTTGCAAAGAAAGTAAAACACTGGAATAATGTTATACAAATATATCTAAAGACATGCAAATTTTGTGAATTTTTAGCTCAAATTTTGTTGCGGTTGCGGTAAGATTTTGTTGGGGGTAGGCGTAAGTTGTATAGATGTATGATGTTTATATTAGCAAAAATAATCATTATTTGTAATAGTTGTAAAGCAAATATAACAAGAGAAGGGGCAGTCGTGCAAGAAATGTAGTGACCTTATATATGAATCTACTAATGAAAGATTTATCTTCTACAAGTTGTAGTATCTAAAATCCAGACTGTAACACAAACTTTAACCTAAGTCATCCATGCATGAAATGTAGGTCAAAGTGAGCTAATTGTTATGTAGAGCTTTGTAACTTTACAAGACGCATCTACATACAAACTATTATTCTTCTACGAGTTGTAGTATCTAAAATCCAAGCTGTAACACAAACTTTAACCTGAAATGTAGGTCAAAGTGACTCAATTTTTATCTGGAGCTTCCTAACTTTACAGGACACCTCTATATACAAAATATTATTCCTCTATGAGTTGTAGTATCCCAGATCTGGACTCTTACAAAAACTTTAACCTAAGTCACTTATGCATGAAATGTAGGTCAAAGTGACCTAATGTTTATCTGGAGCTTCCTAACTTTATAAGATGCATCTACATATAAAATATTATTAGTAGTAGAACGGGTTACCTCAGATCACTTTTGGCGAGGAGCCCCATAGAGCCCCATAGTGCATTCTTTGTAAAATATTTTCATTTTCCCCTAATTTTCCCTAAAATATGCAAATTAGTTCAGGAGCGAATTTTTGTGCTAATATAGAGAGCGCTACAATCGTTATTGACGAGGTGCTAAGTGTATTATTGACCTTTTGGCCTGTCTTATCACAGGTCTTGCCTACTGGTATCGCCCTACCTCTGTCCAAGGTACTTTCTTAGGTCTCGCCTTCTACTTTACCTTCTACTTTGGTCTCGCCCTACTTCTGTCCATGGTATTTTCACTTGTCTCGTCTTTATCCTAACCTTTAACCTTGCACTTATCCTTGTACTAACCCTAACTTTTCTGTTGTTAGATCGGTAATGTTGTGTTTGTTCACGACTCACCCTAACCATTTTTTTTTTTTGCAGTTTTATACCTCCATAGTTACTTTCTATTTTCAAATTTGTTTGAGTTTTCTCTCTATTATCTCTAACCTAATTTGCTATGACAACTTTTATTTTTTCTTTGTTTGTTTGTTTAATTCTTTGTTGTTGATGTTTTGATCTCTCTTTTATGTTACTCTAACCTAAGTTGCTATGGCAAATTTTATGTTTTTTATTTGTTTGTTT
>MJUU01003170.1:20570-33005 GCA_002080025.1 Modiolus philippinarum | reverse complement strand
ATATGCAACAATTCTACAACAAAATTAAAACCCTAAATCCAAAAATGTAGGAGGAGTTCGCGTCGCATTCCACATGTGTCAAAATGGACATCTTGGGGCCTCTTGTTTGCACCAAGACCAATATCAAAAATTCGAAAGCTTATTGCGCATCTGCAGCATATATGCAACAGTTCTATTACAAAATTAAAATCCTAAATCCAAAAATGTAGGAACAGTTCGCGTCGCAGGGACGAACGGACGGACGGACGAGGCCAACGACAATATCCCCGAACTTTCATTCGAACGTGCGGGAATAATTAAGTTCATCGCTGGCAACCACGTTTTATGTCGGATTGGGGAGAAATAAACAATATTTTTTAAAGACCTTCCATGCATCATTCCTTTTAAGTTTGGTAGAATTTGCATTAGTGGTGTCAGAGGTGTTGATGAAAATGGCGTTTTTTCTATAGCTTATAGGGTCCAATGTTCAATATTCATGTTTGCTGGCGGTCACGTTTTTTGTCGGATTGGAACGAAATGAGAAATCTTTGTAAAGGACCTTCCAACATCTTGATTAATATTTTCCGCGGTTTTTAAAGAGTTGATGAAAATTTGAAAAGCTAATAGACTCCAAGTTATGGCAATAGGTTACACTGGTAAACTTAAAACTGGACAATGATGAAGTCTAACCGACTTCGTCTCAGGCGACATATGATAATGATATAATAATACAAACTACTTTATATTCCAGGAACAAATATGAAAATCCAATAAGTATAAATTGGACTGTTGATAATGTGGACAATTTAGAAAATATAACACATCAGTAAGTTTACTTTAATGTTAGAGATTTATAAATGAAAAGAATGAAATTAGAAATAACAAGAATATGTGTCTAACGGACACAATTCCCCGCCTCACAACTCTTTTGAAGAATGGTATATTTCGTGACCGGTAAATCATGAAGTTGCTTGCATGGAAATATTCTTATTATAATTTTAGTTTGATTATACCCTAATAGGTATTTTATAAAATTCAATGATAATTGCATACATCCTTCACAGAAAAGAAACTTAAACCTATTGATAAACCTTAAACTATCCCCCGTTTTCCATGACCACTGAAGCATGAAGTTGGTTACATTGGTAAATATATATAATATTTTTCATCTATTTATATCCTAATGAGTATCTATACAAAGTTTAATGATAATAGCATACGTCCTTCACAGAGAAAAAACTTCAAACTGAGGATAAACCTCACACTACATCCCTTTTTTCCATGGTCACTGAAGCATGAAGTTGGTAGCATGGATAAATTTTGATTATGATTTTTGTTTAATTAGATGATGTTGTTTATTTATGTAAAGTTTAATGATAATAGCATACGTCCTTCACAGAAAAAAAACTTCAACCTGTGGGTAAACCTCATAATATCACGCTTTTTCCCGTGATCAGTGAAGCATGAAGTTGATTGCATGAGTAAAATTTTATTATGATTTTTGTTTAATTAGATGGTAATGTGTATTTATGTAAAGTATAATGATAATAGCATACATCCCTCACAGAAAAAAAAACTTCAACCTGTAGGTAAACCTCATACTATCACACTTTTTTCCCTGTGATCAGTGAAGCATGAAGTTGGTTGCATGGGTAAAATTTTATTATGATTTTTGTTTAATTAGATGCTAATGTATATTTATAGAAAGTTTTATGATAATAGCATACAGAAAAACAAAACTTAAACCTGTAGGTAAACCTAGCTTGGGACGGACGAACGGACGGACGGACGCACAACCCGAACACTATATGCCCCCCCCTACTATCGTAGGCGGGGCATAAAAAGTGACCTTCAAGCACAGGGGCTTGTCAAGAAATAAAAATATTAGCATCGAGTCACTAAAATGCAAAAGGGAGGAATCTCAAAATTTCAACATTGCATTTGCACTTTTTCAAATTAGTCTAACGTATATTCCCTTCATGTATACACATACATCCGATTGAAGCTTACTAAATATGTTTTGAATATATCCATCCATCCATCTTTACCATCAAGATTTACTGTTGGGCTGTACATGATAATGCGCCTTCAATGAAAACACCTTCTATATTAATTACACGAAAGGCATCGCAGTAAAATCGGATCTAGGTTGAAGCTATCATTATTATTTCGTAGCAAGCCCCTATAATTCAAGCGAAAATTTTTTTATTTAGAAATATTTAAAAAGACATGGGAATGGGATAATGAAAAGCCCATTGTTGGTCTGACGGAATCCTTCTCATCTTGAACTTAATCAACATATGTTTGTTCGTTAGTGAACTGCAATTGACTCATATGTATGTAATTCGTAATTATATCAAGACAAAAATGGTGAAATCGGTTTCTCTCTCTCTCTCTTACTGTCAGAATACTTACAGTATTAATTCTGTACCTAGTATCTTGGTAAATTAAGATAATTGGAATTGCAAAAGCAAATATAACGGAAAGCAGTTCTAGGGAAATTGTGTTCTTACGATCGAAGTTTAATATTGTTATTGTGTTTATTATATATAGTATTGTACCAAAGAGACGATATTTCCGACCACACTCCTACAATATACATTTTATATATTTTGGAGAGACCGTCGCGCGTCCAAATAGCAATGTATATATGTGGTAGAACTTCTACTTTTTTGGTAATCGTCACCATTTATTTTAAATGGGGTCAATGGTCAGATCATGAATTTTGGAAAAACATTTTTTATAAAACTGAAAGTCAGCTCCATTTTCCAAATGAAACTCAATTATTCATTGTAATTTTATATGGGTAAATCGTTTTGGTTCACTTTTTATACCTATTTGGTTTTAAAGTTTGCATTTGATCACTGTCATTTCAAACAGTAGCACCTCCTATTGAAAAGGAGCCTTTCCAGTAATATAGAACCTTTTAATTTCTGACTTTTATAAAGCAGTCATTTAAAGGAAATCTTAGATTTAATATAAACGCCTATATCCTCTAAAACTTTGGCAAAATAATTCATACCAAACTTATTTGTATGACCATACCAACTTTCTGTAAAATCATTTGCAGACATAAAACTTTGCAAGATAGTTAAAACTGAAACATGACTCTATTGAATGGAAACGTCATTTTCAATTTGAAATAAATGCATAGGTATGGAATTCAAAACGCGAACAACGGCAATTGTAAGCAGATTCATTTAATTTGACTACTCTTTGTGACAAGTACTTTTTATGACAAATGGAGTATCATTTTTAAGCGTTAAAGTCTGCAACATTTGAAGACTACGCAAATTTTGGCTTATTGTTTGTTTATTTCTCTGTAACGATGTACCATTTCAGTAATGATTTTTTTAACTAAGTATATACATTTTTATTTTTATTTCCGATCAAATCTACATTTCTCGAAAATAAATGTAGGTATTTCATATTCAAACTAAATGTAGTATAAACATCAACCAAAACCATTTTGCACTGTACGATTCAAATAAATACGTCAGAGGATTTAAAAAAAAAAACGTTTTATTGATATAGAAGAGAATGCTATCATTTTATAATTTTTAAGTCACCAAGCTGTGTTTAAGGGTGCCTTTGACACGCAGAATTAAGAAACTCGTGACCACAGAAATTTGACACAGAGTAAATGAAATGTAAGAGTTGTTAAAGCATTAATAACCACTAGAAGATATTTTATGATCTTGTTTGGCCATTTTAATCTTGTCACGATCTTGACATGCTTAACTCAGTTTTGTCAAGAACGTGTAAGATTTTAAGTTGGTTTTCAAGATAATTGATTTCAAGGACGATCAAGATGTGTTAAGATAGCTTAAGACCAAACAAGATCAACTTCTTAATTGCGTTCAGGAACGATCAAGACGAGTTAAGTTTGTTAAGATCAAACAAGATCTCGATTTAATCTTGTTTTATCGGGACAAACTTAACACACCTTGATCACCCTTAAACGCACTTATCTTATATGATCTTGATGAACTAAACAGGTCTTGATCGACCTTGAAATATATTATCTTGAAATACGACTGAATATCTTACACTGTCTTAGCAACATTGTGTTAAGTCTGTCAAGACCGTGACAAGATCATAACATATCTGCTAGTGAACAAAACGATCAGCCGTGTGTGATTAGGTTAACCATAGCTAAAAAGATATTTTCTTTAAACTTTGGGCTCAAAGCTAAAGAAAAACACCACAAGGACAGCCTAGTACAGCTGACATGCATCTACAGAACTAGTTCTGTTAAAGCCATTAAAGCCCAGGGACGCCCAATGATACAAAATAAACGGAGAAATAAATATGCAATTCAAATTAAATTAAACTTCTATTTTAGGGAAATTAATTTGTTTGTAGAGAAGAACTTAATTTTGTACCCATGGTTTGTGCACGCTCTGGCAGACAATATAAGTGTTAAGACGTACATAGCGAGCAAATTAACAGATATAGAGGCAAACTTAGATGCACTTTCTGAAGACTCAACGCAAGAATGGTACCAGAGCAGTATGATCGATCAAGTTTCCGATTGGTTGGATGCTATGATATTTTGTGAAAGTACGTTGAACTTGTAATATTTACAAAAACTGTAAATGTACTAGAGTCTCATTGCGTTAAACTATACTGCACTCGACTCGTAAAAATATTTAAAAATAGAACAATTTAGTATTTTCCTATTTTTACATTTAAGTCTTACAACTTTTATTAATTTGAAAAAAATCATACACGTTTGATGTCAACATTTGTTTTTACACGAAAATGTAAACGAATCTATTTCCACTTTTTGATAAACTGTTGATATCCTCTGTTGATAGCTTCTATCATAATTTCCCTAATTCTAATTCAAAAACGTATAATTCCCACATAAGTTGATGTTGTTTGGCGAACCCGAATTCTTCATTTGTAAAAATGAATGAAGATTTGTTCGACATCTAGCATGAATTCCACTCGAATCGGTGGTGTCAGTCGCCGTCTTGGACTTACCAGGAGGGATGAGCAAAGATCATGATGTAAATCCTCATAGTGTATTCAAGTTAAAAAAAACAACAATAAAACATCCATAACTGGGTTTTGTCGAGTTTTGTAGAGACTTTGTCTCATGTGCATTAACTGTTTTACTCTTTAAACAATTTGTATTGTGATCTTTTGTAATTTTTGTTCAGTGCTGCGAATGTAGATGACACAAAGATTACATTATCATTACAATGCATCACACGATCTAATTGTCCATTATTATTTAGGAGTACAATACCAAACTAGTTATTTGTTACCGTTTAAGGCTACTAAAACAATACTTTAAGGTAATAGACCTTGTTTAAATAACATATTCGTAACTTTTTAAAAGGTGCGTGTGAAAAAGTCAGTTTCAACGATCCTTCTTTAGCATTGTCGTGAAAAGAGTTAAAATCATCATTGTTAAATGGAATCTTAAACTATATTTATGCAGATAACTGAAATAAACGTACAAGTGTTTTTTTTTAAGAATTATATCCCTTCACGTAGGTCTCTCCTTTTTATTACTGCTAGTATTTTCAAAACTTGACTACAACCTATGAACAAAGTAAGTACACATTGTGTCTTTCTATTTTCCAATAGCTATGGTAACAAGACTACCACGCCCATGTGAGTATACGCTACTGTTTATTCCTACATTTTTGGCTTTTTTTATGATAGAAGAATAGAAATGTTCTCTACAACTGTTTTTTCTTTAACAATTCGAGCAGTCCGTATATCTTTTTAGCCAACGAGTCCATCCATGTCTGATTACACAAATACATTCGTCGGATCATTTATACACCACGTACAAACCCCTATGTTCGATGGCGGTTATGAGATGCTTCCGGTTTTTTACGGTGGCGGTTTTGAGGCGAGAGATTCGTTGGACATTCCAGGTAAGTTGTTTATATTTCTTTAACACAGAGGATTTACTACAAACGGACGGAAGTCCTCTATCATTAACAGAATTAGAAAACTACTTATCTTTATATATCTAGCCATACTTTCTTTAAACACTTCAACAGAAAATAGAGCAATGCGTCATTTCGGTGATTCAGAAATTGTATTTGAATTGTTTTTCCAAACGACAACACCTTTTCAATGACATAAAGTTAAATCCTGGACTTGTTAATAAAGTATGTCTAAAACTATCGTCAAGGTTGCTGGCAGTGCTGTCTATCGATGATATGTCAACAAAAACGGATGAAGGTCATCCCGTGGCGATATTGGAGGTTCATCCGGTGGCGGTTCAAGTTTTTGACACTCATTAAATATATACTTAACATCAAAATATCCAACTGAAAGTGTAATGAACTTGAGGTATACATACTTATTTCACGTTTAAAATTTTCTAATAACTTTACAATCTATCCTTTATTAAAGGTTTGAAGTGTGGTGAATCAGTGATGGTCATGTTGTTTGATCCTTTTATGATTATTAGTTTGATTTCTCTGCAAGTCTTAAGGATACTGGTATATTGCTTCTTCTGGTGTTTTATTGATAAAGTTTCCTGATGTTGTCTTGAGCTTGCAGAAGTATCACCTTTTCGTAGCTGATGTTTATTTGTGACCTTTTGTTCATGTTGTTCGGTTTATCTTCTGACATAAAAGTTACAGAAGGGGGAAAGGCTGCTATGTTCAACACCGCAACTTACTTTTAGTGTGTGGCAGGAGTCTAGTAGGTAAGTAGTTGTACGGGTCTTCTATAAAGCTCAGTGTTTACAATGGATCATGGTCTTCGTCTCTGTTAACATGGTTCATGTTTCCAAATGTTGATGGGGACTATTCGAAAATTAACGTACAGCGGTTAATGGCTTGTTTAATACTGTACATTGTAATTCCAGATTTACACTTTAGTGTCTGGTTTACAATTATTCCATCTGTATAATTTCATTAGCATTATGTAACCCACCCCGACTAGTTTGCCAGTGTTTTATATTCCGCCACATTAAGTGGCAAGTATGTGATACCCTCCAAAAAATTGAAAAGTTGAGCGTCCCTTCGTCTGTCAGTTCGTCTCCAAAACCGATCATAAGTTACTATACACTATAATATGTAGTCTTTGGCGCAAAAGGGAGGTCTAGTTCAATTTTCAGCCAATTTGGTCACCTGTTACCAGAGTAATACCATGGACTTGGGTTGAAAATTGTGCATTTGGCGTGGTGTCATTTAATGTTTCATTAAAAGGATACAACAATTATTTTAAAATCTATGACAACCTAAGGAACAACTTAAACCAAAAGGTCCTAAGTAGGATCGGCTAACGGATATCGAGGCAAAAATGATAGAAGGGAATTCCAAAATCCTAAAT
The DNA here is from genome assembly GCA_002080025.1 of Modiolus philippinarum. NCBI lineage: Eukaryota > Metazoa > Mollusca > Bivalvia > Mytilida > Modiolidae > Modiolus > Modiolus philippinarum. The sequence continues at coordinate 25,715 of MJUU01003170.1, read as the reverse complement.
ATGGCGACACCTAGATTAATCTGGTGTGCAACATTTACCATTAACATCTAAAAACCAGACCTTCAACCTTAGCCACAACTTCAATCGGATGCAGAGGGGGTATCCAGAGGCTGAAATCCCTCCCTCACCCGTCGCCGGAAAAATTGTAATTTTCAAGCAAAGTTTCGGTATAAAACGTCAAACTATACCTTGGAACCATCTTGTCTGCCGAGAACCATATTTTTAAGACAAATCCGATATCGAACTTCAGTCAACCTAGTCTTTGGTAACACCAGCAGAGATGAGCGAGATTTTTTTCATCCAGTTGCCATTTTTGTTTCCTTTATATATTTAAATTTTGTGGTCGACTTTTGTGTGCTATTTTCAGTGACTGTTTTTTAATTAAATGCCATTTAAACATAAACTTTATTCGTTTCAGAGATCATATATTAAATTAGGAAATATATCAGCCCCATGTGCACCATCAAGGGGGGGGGGGCATTACCGGTCTGCCAATATTACAGAACCGACGAGTCCAAATTTCTAAACACCAAACGCCTTGGTATTGATATGGAGTGAAGACTAACAAAACAATCTGATTAAAACATGTTTATCTAATAAAACTAGAGACTCAGAAACTGAGCCTGAATCGCTCACCTGACAAAATGTTTACCGCAGGTGATGAAGTGATGCTTATACCATAGGATCCTATGTTAAAATATGTTCTGTACTGGCAGGCCTTTTTTATCAGATTAAAACAAAATAAGCAATCTTAGTTTGGCTGAATTTGATTCAATAGTTTTACCGCTTATGAGGAAAGAGATGTTTTCCTATAGGGGTTCCATTTTCAACAATAAGCATCCACTGACCCTAATATCACCGGCCACTTTTAAAGTTACTGAGTTGTGGATCTTAACTTAAATGTTTTATGAAAGTCATTCATGTTAGGCAAGGTTACCTGATTATGGTATGGATAGTGCATACTACCTAAGATGGGTCTACTGACCAAATATTATTCACCTACCACTTCTAGTTGCTGAGGTATTGCTATTATAAGGTAACTTAACGTTAACGCCGTCTCCGCAGGAAAAGTATCACCTATGTCTCTCCTCCTGTTATATTTATCACGGGCAAGACAATAAATAACTGGCACACGTTTTGGTGACGTCTGATATCTTGGTAATATGAAAAATGTGATGATTTTGACTTTCCAATTGTGAACTTCCCCATTCTCTACAGCAATATACCTACTTCTCCAGCATATGGAGTGTATATTTCACAATTAATTCGTTACTGTAGAGCGTGCAGTTCATACAGTGACTAAAAGCACTGTCATAAAATTGCTAAGTTATGGATATGTTCAGCCGTTTTAACTTTTGTCCCTTCCGAAATTCTATGGCTGTTTACACAACATCATAGGTAGATATGAAATGTCAGTGTCACAAATGAAAACTGACAGTTTCAGATAGATTCACGTCTTCCCGATTTGAAATTACCGGTTTTGAGTTTACCCTTGATTGACCCACTGACAATGTGACGGGTGCTGTATACAAGGCAGGACATGCTTTAACTTTCGGAACACCTGTTGTCACCCTCGGTTTTTAAAGGGGTTCATACTGTTAGTGCTTTAGTATTTTTGTGTTGTCTTGCTGAATTTTAGTTTTGTCTTCGTTATTGATGTTTATGGTACCGATTTCTCATCGTCATCGTCTGATTACTATAGAGACTTCCTGAAACTTCCCAAATTTTTACCTTTGTACTGTTTGAGGGTTAGAGCAGTAATATGTACCATGAATTTTAATCGGTTTTGTCTACGGGTAAGAAACTGACATTAACCGATCAGCTACAAACAGATCTTTATAAACCATAAATGCGTCACTGACTGTGTGACGAGTCACGGTTGTCAGTGTGTAGTGCTGGACAAGCTAACCCTCCCGGAGCACCTGTTGTCACTCTGTTTTTCAGAATGCTTTAGTTTTTTGTGTTGTATATGCAGTGTGTGTGTTTTGTGGGCATGTAGTGTCTCTGGTCTTCCGTTTCTGGTGTTCTTGCTTTTTAATTGCCTTGTCTCTGGACTTCGGATTAATGTAATCTTGTGCTTTGTTCCTTCTGTATTCTACTGCCGTTGTTATGTATACTTAAATCGCAATGTAATAAATGATTAGTAGAATAACTAAAAAAATTAACGAGTGAATTGTTAAATTGATATAATGGCGTTGATTTTAAATTGAAGGCACGCTTATAGCCTTTTTCAAAAAGTGTTTGATTTGAATACTCCCATCAAATAGAGGTACAAACACTCTTCGCTTCCGGTTATCACTCATATACGGTTGGATGACAATGCACAACTAAAAACCATGAAAACATTTTAATTCTAACAAAATTAGCACAGCGTCACAGAAAACAATGACATGTAATCTAAATATGAAGAGTTTTATGAACAGTGTTCAGGGTGAACAACACTTCCGTGTTTGATTGATAACCGGAACTGTTTATTTGTATTTAAATGTCGACACCGTAGGGCGGACCAAATGATTTTTGAAAAGACCTATGCACGCCGATATGACTATAAAATCGTTTAAGTGAACAACCCATATTTATTGAAGAGAATAAGATAAAGGCTTGCCAAGAGATTTATAGAAAAAAAATAAAATCAGGTTGTGACACAATGTAATTTTTTCTGCAATAATCCTGTTTAATGCTGCTGATGAGAGGTTACTCTTTAAAACACGTGTACAGCATAACGAAATTTACTGTTTTATGCAACTTCGGTATTTTTATATTATATAGAAATGCAGGGTGTCAATAATGAAAAAAGTGATATTTTATAACGTAGGATCTTCTGGTGCCTGTCCTGTATACTAAGATCCACAAAAAGATAAGAATTAAGCTGCATGACTCGCTTCTTACCTGTTTCTTAAGCTCATACATATAATTTAATATTTTCGACAAGGAAATTATTTATAGTATCACCCCCATTCTTATGCTCACGGTACTTTGGTCTAGAGTACGGTTCTCAGCAAGCAATAAACTTGAGCATTTAGTACCCGTTTTTTATTTTTGTTTTTGTTGTTTTGTTTTTTGATATTAAGTATATATTTAGTGAGTGTCATAATCTTGAACCTCAACCAGATGAACCTCCAATACCGCCACCGGAGGACCTTCATCCGTTTTTGTTGACATTTGATCGATAGACAGCACTGCCAGTTACCTTGACGATAGTTTTAGACATTCTTTATTAACAAGTCCAGGATTTAACTTCATGTCATTGAAAAAGTGTTATCGTTTGAAAACAATTCAAATACAATTTCTGAATCACCGAAATGACGCATTGCTCTATTTTCTGTCGAAGTGTGGCTAGATATATAAAGACAAGTAGTTTTCTAATTCTATTAATGATAGAGGACTTCCATCCGGTAGGACATTTATAGTAAATCCTCTGTGATAAAGAAATATAAACAACTAACCTGGAATGTCCAACGAATCTCTCGCCTCAAAACCGCCACCGTAAAAAACCGGAAGCATCTGATAACCGCCACCGAACACGAGGGGTTGTACGTGGTGTTATAGGGGCTGTAATTTTCGTTCAATATTGAACTTCTGGGTACATAAATTGTACCCGGAAGTTGAATTTATATTATAACTTCACAATATTTCAACGTCATATTTTGACGGGAAACGTTTTCGAATTTTCAATTACTAGTGCCGGTTTCAAGTTCGGCTGTCCTGAGTTCCTCATCATTATTTACGATTGTCTTTTATTTAATTTGTGTTTTTCCTCCGCTGGAGTTTCCTTTCAGAGTGTAGTATGTACATTGTAATTGTATTTTCAGTCATTGTAAATATTTCCTGTCGTCTCTTTTATTTCATGAGGCCGTTCTAAGGCAATCAATATGCTATTTAATATTTTTTATTAAATATCTTTCGATACATGTGGACTAAACTGTGTGAATTGTTATGATATAAAAACAGACTGGAATAAACGCTTGTAGCTTGTCTTACCCCNCCCCCCCCCCCCCCCCCCCCCCTGTGTAAGACAGAAAAATCTTGCGCTGCGAAATCAATAAATTCCCTTGTCCGAGGTGGGAGAAATACTGACGTTCCAAAGTAATCTTGTACAATATCTGAACTATTTGCTGTATAAGTATTTGAAGCTTGTCACCAAAGAAAACTCCTTTTTGAGCTTTCAACATTGCGTGGCAATTACATCTTACAACATGACAGAAGAATGTAGAAAGACTGGCTAATGTCAGAGAATAGTACAAGAAAGGTTACTAATGTGCTTTTTGGCGATACTATCTTTGTCATTTAAACAAGTTAAATAAGTGGACTGTAATCCAAGTTAAATAAGTGGACTGTAATCCTTATGAAGCGCCTTACATTACATTAAGGCCATGAAAAAAAATTATTTCTTCTCAGGCCCTCCTTCATCTAGTTGGGAGGCTTGAAAAAAGCCCCTCATTGACCTTTTTTTTTGCCAATTCAATAAAATAAAAATAAAAAATTATCTCCCTCACTACATTTTTTTTTACAATGTAAAAAGCTGCCTCATCTATTTTTTGGCAAATAAAAAGATAAAAAATCACCTCCCTCCCTCATCTGTTTCAATGAAAAATGGTCCGAGAACCAATTGATTAACTTCATATGGCCTAATCATAATAAAGATAATCAATCTGTAGCTGGAAGCCAGTAAATAATATTATACAATTATAGCCTTTTGATGAGGTCAATACATGTTTTTATCGACCTTATTCATATATCGACCGTGGACGAAGTCCGAGGTTGATATATGATTAAAGTTGATAAAAACATGTATTTGACCGATAGGAAAAGGCTACAATTGTTTTATTATAATTTAAAATTATTCGACAAAGATTTCTTTAAGTAATGTAAAATCAAGACAACAAAACCAAGACTAAAAACACATGTATTATTTGCACTAATAATAATTGGAAACAACATATACAAGATGAAGAAATTTTACTGATTTGTGATAAGAATTTAGCATTTCTACAAGTATGTGCATTAATAGGATCATTGCACTCTTAGTAGTTTAGGAAATATAAGACCGGTAAAGTTTAAATTTTAGACATAAACAGCAATATGAATTATTCTATTGCAATTGTCAAAATCAATGGTGACATTTGTTTTTCATTTCAACAAAAA
>MJUU01003170.1:9459-19951 GCA_002080025.1 Modiolus philippinarum | reverse complement strand
TTTGACAAATGAAATCTCTTGTATAATATCAAATTATAATAAAACAAAATAGAGAGTGTAAAATTCACGAAAAAATATATTCCGTGATGGCAATAATTACAAATACACCGACAAAGGAAAACCGAAGAAAAATTGCAGAAAAGAAAAACACACGGCAATTCATATGCAACACAAATGGAGACGACACGACAAGGATAATACAAATAAGAACTCCAACAGAACGCGACAAAACTAAAGCTCAAGCATCACACATGAATTTTACTTTTCAAAATTCACAAAACAAAACTTGTTTGAAACTGATTATTCAAAAGGAAAAGTTTAGATGACTCAGATTTTACCAGTATCTAGTTAAATCTTAGATGGAAAGCAAACACATTATTTGTCGTCATACTAGCTTGTTAAAAATCGTTCCAGTTTTAAAAGTCCAGTCTTTCCCAATCATTCAATAAAATTAGAAACGTGATTCGTTTAACATTTACAGGAAACGATTGATATTTTCACTAATCGTAGTAGAAGTTAAATTGTCAAAATATGCATTTTTAAGAGAAGCTTAAATATTAATGACAATGCTCTTCTATTTCAGCGCTTGGTGGCGATGCAAGTGGACTTGAAGGTGAGTTGAAAAGATTGAAAATCAAATACATGTACCTCAAAACTCACCAGCAAAACAATGAAAAAGGATTGATACTACACAGTTCACATGTAAATACATTGATCATGATAAACAATAAGCAAAAAATTGATATAGAGAAATGCACATCAGATAAAGTCTCCACAAATACATGGCTAAACAAATCAATGGAACAACGCTTTTATAGTGGTACTTCATCTTAAGGGTGCTGACTCCTCAAGTTTTTTGAAACTGTCTCTGACTTTCGGAATTCTCATATTTTATCCATTATGATGCATTAGAAAATTTTGCACACAGACCCCCACTTTTCTGTTCAAAATATGATAGGATAGTATACATCTTCAATAAACTTCTGACAAAATTTGATGAAATTCTTAGTTTTCCTTCATTGCATTTCAAAGGTTGATTACCTTAATGCAAAGTAAATGAAAATTCTAGAGAAGTTCGGTTTCCCGCCAAAATTTAGGCGTTTAAATCTCAAAAACGACCACACTGACCTATCAATATTTTTTGCTTAAAATGATGTATGATCCATTTTCTGATAAATAAAAATAATAATTTTAAATCGTTCATATAATAAACATGAGGAATGACCATCCTTAAAGTCACTATGATATACAAACCTTGATATGGTACATGAAAATTTTTGTGGCGTGAAATGCATTCTCCCGATTTTCTGGGACAAACAATTCCCAGGGGTAACTTTCGGGGTACAAGTCTTTCCAGTTCCACAAAATTATTATTTTTAAAACGTAAGACTTCACAACCAAACAATTTTCAGGTGCAGGACTTTTCTTGATGACGAATATAGCGAAAATTTCTAACGTTTACAGTATGTTAGTTATTGCTGAGAATCTTTTGTAATGATATAGTGTTATAAAAAAAATTTATATTGGGCCTGTTATATGTCCAAGGAGAGTCATATTGGGTTGAGGATAGCCGTATTGGTCCAAGGCGAGGCCAAGGATCACGAGGCTATACGAAACCCAATACGACTCTTCCATGACATGGACCAATATGAAAACACCCTTTCTATGACACCTTGATTAAAAAGCTTAACAGCCGGAAGTGAAATATCCTGTATTGTCCCCATTTTCCCATAGTGGCCATACCTTTCTCTATTGGTCGTACTTTTTCGTATTGTCCCCGCATTTACTTGTATTGAATTTCTTGTGTAAAATAAAAAAAAAGTTTTGTATTAAATTGGCAATTTTATATGTATTTTTCCTAAGTATTTTATAAAAAAAAAGAGTGAAGTTCGTATCTTAAATTCACAGTCCATAGTCGAGCGGTTGTAAACAGTAAACAGCCATCATGAATAATAACTAAATACCGAAGTTTCTGTTAATTTAAATTCTGCATATGCGCATTTCGACAACTTATGTCTCTTCAGTGCAGATAAAATCTAAACGTTTGGAAGACCATCATTTAATGAGAAACCTCAGTCAGTTTTCTCCCTGTACCAAGTCAAAGTGAAGATAATTTTAATTGAAATATCAAAAGAATCTTTTTGAATGCTAATTAAAATGATCTCTACTTTGAACCATACCAAACTAACTTGGTACAGGGAGATAGCTGACCGAGGTTTCTCATTAATCTGCGTTCATGCTATGATACATACATCACATCCATACAGCTCAAAGTTCTCTCATAACATTTAGTAAACTTTCACATGACTTCAAGAATAACTAAATACCGAACTTGCTGCATAGTTACATAAGATACTGGAAAAATTTTAAGATCAAAATAACGTTAACAGCTTTACAGGTACCTGAATTATGTTTACTTAATCTGAATGAACCATCGAAATGCAACAAAACCGTGTCTCAGATTTTTGGTATAGGATCTGGTTTAAAAATAAATAAAATTGATATTTTAACTCCGTGAAATTTTTATATTTTTGCAGATATACAACATAAGTTGTATTTGGTTGATTTACATATGGCTCAAATGCATTAAAAACATGCAAATAACACAATTTAAACTTAATCTATTTTTTATTTTATATTTACTTCAAGACGAAACGCAAACAAAAATGACAGCAAAAGAGCAATAACTTTAATATGGAACTCATCTTACGTGTTTGGATCTGATTAAAAATGCAGTTGATTTTCTGAACATTTTTGCAGTACTAAAACGATATTAAACGATTTTGGAACATATGACGGAATGTATTTAACTTCTCTTAAGAATCATTCATCATTTCGAGCACAGCTAATAATAATTTGAACAATTTTAAATTGGAACTTGATATCTGTTCTTTGTAGTTTCTAAACTAAATGAACAACTTTTAACAATATGTAAGTGATGATTACTTTATAATAAAAACAGTTTCACCTGCAAATATTTCTCAAACAACTTCGAATTTAACGAGTGTTGAACACTTTAATTCTCTTATATTTAGTTTTGGCGATTGCTGGTTTAGCAGCGGCTGTAGGAATGGCCACGGTTACAGGAATAACGTATCGTATGTACAGAAAGAAACATCAAAGGAATCAAACAAATCCTGCAGAGAGAGATAACCTTGTAAGAAACTCATAACATTAGTAGATAATATAATTTCTAAATAACTTACATTATCAACCAAAGGCTCACTGCATCGCTCACCCGGTGGCTAATGATAAAATAAGATTTCCCGCAGGGTGATATGATTTATGAAGTGGCAGTCAAATAGAAGTAAAGTTAGTCATCTAATAGATAACTGTCATGTAAAAATACCTAGTTATTATCAATTAAATGTATGAAATGGTTTTCAAGAAGTAACAATTTAGAACACTTTCCCATACAGTTCTATGCTCCCTGGTGGCGACCAATTTGGATTTATTATTGGTACCAATATACAAGATCTTTTAGATGAACATCAAGTTACCATGCCTAGTTAATATCAACTTGATATATGAAACGGGTTTTCAAGAAATAGCAATTGACAAATTTTTCCCATAGGTTTAATGTTTAACTATAATCTGAAGTTGCGGCCATCTTTGGTATATTTTTGATATTAAGTTCATTCATTTGTTTGATGACCTTTATGCTACCATAACTAGTTAATATTAACTTTATGCATGAAACACTTTTCAAGAATTAACAATTTCCCATAGCATCCTTTGGTAAACCTTGTTCCCCATTGGCGGCCATTTTTAATTTTTGATTGTCGCAGACATGCAAAATTTGGTAGTTGACCTTCATTTTACCATTTATAGCTCATATGAACTTGATATATGAAAGGAATTAAAAAAATAGCAATTTACAACATTTTCCCATTGAGTCCAGTATAAAACTAAGATCTGCAATGGCATTCATCTAGAATTTATAATAATTACTAACATCATACATTTACTTAAGTGCCATCATTAATTACCATGCCTTTTTAAATATCAACTTGATAAATGAAACTGTTTCGAGAATTAACAGTGTACAACATTTACCCATAAGCTCCGATGTTAAACTGTGTTCCCCACCTACAGCCATTTCGGATTTGTGATCATTACAAATACATGATGTACACTAAATTTGGTAAATTACCATTATGTTATCACCTGATTAATATCAACTTGATTAATAAAACGGGTTTTAAGTATAAGTAATTTATAATATTTTCCCTAAGGGTCCTATTTTGAACGTAGATCAGCAGTGAGGGCCATCTTGGATTTAGGACCAGTTACAAAATCCTACATTTTTATACGACCGCAAAAATTTTGCGGTCTTATAATGGTATGGTGTTGGCGTCGTCGGCGTCGTCCGCGTCGTCGTCGTTGGCGTCTGTGGACAGCATAACTTTGATTTTGGTGGACGGATCTTTATGAAATTTTAGTATGATGTATCTTGGCACACGCGTAAACAGAGGTTTTAGTTTTGAGTCCTTGGCCTCGCCTGTTTCAGAAAAAGGGGCCAAAAAGGGGTGAAATTGGGTGTTTTCACATATTTTACTGTAGAATCTTTATTATTTATTGGATTTTGATGGGGTTTGTTTCAGTCTGTTCCTGAGGATATTTCCAATCAGAAATACGCCAACAAATTTCACGTAGCATGTACCACTCACGAGATAAATGGGCCCAACATGAGCGAATCTAAAAAAAAATGTTTTTTTTTTTTATTTTAAGTCCAATTTTGATGCAGTTTTTTTCCCAAAAGATACAATATGAAAAATTAATACAGCGTCCTTCTATTAGATGTTTGGTTACTTGTTGCTTTTCCCGGCTCTGAGGGACGGAACGGGACCAAAATTGCGAATCTGCTGATTACTTAAAAATTGTATTTTTCATCGGATTTCGATGAGATTTTTTTCTTTGGATTCCTCTTCTTCTAAGCTTTCAGTAAAATGCCAACGGATTTGGTGAAGCTCTTACTGTTTCCGAGCTACTAGGGGTCAAAGGGGCCAAAATTGCAATTTTTCTAAATATGTCAAATCTTTATTTTTCATCGAATTTCGATGGGATTTTTTCTTTGGATTCCTCTTGATATAAGCTTTCAGTGATATGCCAACGGATTTTGTGAAGCTCTTACTGTTTCTGAGCTACAAGGGGTCAAATCTTTATTTTTCATCGGATTTCGATGGGATTTTTTCTTTGGATTCTTCTTGATCTAAGCTTTCAGTAAAATGCCAACGGATTTGGCGTAGCTCTTACTGTTTCCGAGGTACAAGGGGTCAAAGGGACCAAAACTGCATTTTTTCTAAATATGTCAAATCTTTATTTTTCATCGGATTTCGATGGGATTTTTTCTTTGGATTCCTCTTGATCTAAGCTTTCAGTAAAATGCCAACGGATTTGGCGTATCTCTTACTGTTTCCGAGGTACAAGGGGTCAAAGGGACCAAAACTGCATTTTTTCTAAATATGTCAAATCTTTATTTTTCATCGGATTTCGATTGGATTTTTTCTTTGGATTCCTCTTAATATAAGCTTTCAGTGATATGCCAGCGGATTTTGTGAATTTCTTACTGTTTCTGAGCTACAAGGGGTCAAATGGGCCAAAATTGCAATTTTTCGAAATAAGTGAAATCTTTATTTTTCATCAGATTTCACTAGATTTTTTTGTTTTGTTTTAGAGTCCTCTAAAGCTTTTGTAGTATGTCAAAGGATTATGTGTAGCTCTTACCATTTCTTAGCTATTAGGAGTGAAAGGGTATGAAATTGCAATTTTCAAAATGTGTAGAATCTTTTAAAAATTTTAATGGGATTGGTTCCTTTGGATTCCTCGTATAGTATAGTTTAAGAAGTATATGTTGACCAATTTGATATACCTGTTACCATTTCTGATCTATATAAGGAATAATAATTGTTAATTTTTATTTTCCTGAGTTTGTGTTCTGCTAATTACTGGGCCAAGCTCTTTATTGTGTCCATTTGATTACAGTATCAAGCTCTTTACTGTGTCCTCATTCATTTTGAATAACACTTGTTCAAATTTCAGTGTTCGACATGGTGCGGTCGTATTATTCTGCGCTCGGCGTAGCCCTTTATTTTCAATTACAATCATGCCAACATGCCTAGTTAATATCAGCTTAATATATTGAACGGTTTTGGAGAAGTACCAATTTACAACATTTGCCTTATCGTTACCATGTTAAACTATGTTCCCCGCTGGCGGCCATCTCGGATTAGAGGAACCTGTTGAGCATATGTAGAAATTGTAGTCCTTGATACGCTGGACAATTTTGTATTAAAACTTATCCTCTATCCCTTATCGTTTTTGAAATATGTAAAGAAATGTATAAGAAATTACGAAAATGTCAAAAATAAACATCAATAACTCCTACATGGGTATTTAGATTTTTTTTTCAAAATTTCCATATGGATTAATCTTGGTATGCTGAACATTTTTTTGTAATTTCAAAACATTCCAATCCCCCAATTAACAATGAAGGGATATGGAGTAAATGCATACATGGCATATGAGAAAAGGTCTCTACAAATACATGGTAACACTATGCAATGGAACATCGCTTTTATTGTTGTTCTTCATCTTGAAGTCTCCATGAGACCTTCAACTATGTATGTCTCTAATTGTATAATAATAGACTCTTTGACTTGACATAGTTCACTTTGGTGAATCTATTTGAAGTTACGATTGCTTGTATGACTGTTATTTTATGCATTTGGCCAAAAATCGCGTGTGGTAATTCGACTGCCTTTGTATAATTTGCGTTAGACAACGAAAATCCTGTTATAGTAAGTGTAGAACAAAATGCTTCTCTATGTAATTATGATTTTAAATAATTGAACTTTTGAATTTGGCAAAGTGATAAATTAAGATGGACTGCGGATTCATAGGCGTACGAAATGCTTCTCCATGTAATAAAGATTTCAAATAATTGAATTTTTGAATTTCGCCAAGTGATGAATCAAAATGGACCGCGAATTCATAGGAGTCCCACTCTAGAATGTTACAATCAAATGTGGGCAGATGCAGTTTGAACAATTTGTGATAATCACTTTCACTAATAGTGCTATATATTATAGTAAAAGTAATATTCAATTACTGTATTTTTCTGTTTTATGTAAATTTCCCTACTAGTAAATTGATCACATTGTGTGATTGCGTTGACTTTTTACCAGATTTAATGAAAATTAGAGGAATATGCATGTTTCAATTTTTTTTCTTGCAATCTAAATTTTTGTAGGTACTCCAACTTCGAATACATTGAATATAACGGTGGAATCAGATAGTATATTTCTTCAATACTATATAAATTTACCATGAAAATAAGATCAATACTTGGATCTATACATCTGACTAGAGAATATTGACCGATGTCAATATTATCTAAATTCGTTCTAAAAATCCACGTATTGACCGAACTTTGCCAAGTTGTATTTGGTTTTATAAATTTTATGAAAAAATAAAGGGATATGGAGTAAATGTACATTGGACATTTACCTATAAATACATTGTTAAATTAGGCAAATGAAACACCGCTTTAATTGTTGTTCTTCATCTTGAAGTCAACATGAGGCCTTCAACAAAGAGCAAACACTCACACTCGGTTTAAGCGGAATTCACTTGCTAAATGTTGAACAACGCCACATCCATGTATCCTTTGTCATGGATGCGGGGTCGTCAACAAGCATAACATATCGGGCAAAGTACTCTTACAAACACTGGCATCCGTTGCCCGACAGAGGGGCCAATAGACAATACACCATATAAACAATCACAGGGCATTCATCGAATTGGTTGTAAGAAAACTTGGCAAGTATTATCGAGAGATGTGGGCAATATATATACAGATGGCAAGAAAAATAAATTACAAAACAAGAAAGCCAAATGTTTAATTTAGATAGTGCATTCATATGAGGAATTCTCACATGAACAAGTACACCATAACTGACAAAATAAAAACAGCATACACCTAAAGCACGGGGAATTTTTTACGGACTCCACACTATACGAGAGACAAACTCCGCCGTAAATGAACAAATAAAGGGATATGGAGTAAATGTACATTGAACAAAATGACTATTCTTGTTTCAATTCGTACATAACGTTTGGCGTGTTATGTTGTTAACCTAATGTTTCCAAATATAGAACGTCGTGAACTATCGATGGAAATACCAGTTTGCATCTTATTTTAGGTTGGCAGTTCGGTTCACATTAGATAGCTTCAATGAACCAATTGCATCGCACAAATAATATCAAAAGATATTCTGGCTACAAATATTAAAAATAATTATATCTTGTTCATTTCCAAAGCATTGGAGAATCTACTGTTTTTCTAGAAAATAGATTTGTATTGAAAACTTAAGCAAGGATTAAATAGAAGAATAGCGTTGTAGCATTTCATTTTTTAATTGATTTTTAATCATTTGATATCTTATCAACATTAACAAACATATACTGAGAGCCTTTCTATGCCTCATTGAAATAAATTTCAACACATTATTTCATCTTTAAAGACACTTATCTCATGTGTACACTTTGTTCAATTACTATTATCTAAATGTATGTAAATTCTAAAATCTTAGGATTAACTCCCGCCATCGTAGTTTTGTCCATAGCTATTTTTGATATTACTGATTATTCGGATTTCGTTTGGTTTTATGCATTTAAAACATTTTTGAAATTATGGATTTCCTTTGTTTGGGTTCTAGTGCTGCTGATGAGGAATTAATTTCCAAAATGGCCATACAGCTCATTTTTGCAGTTGGAGTTAACATCTGTGTTATGGTCTCGTGTACATTTACTCCATATCCTTTCGTAAAAATACTAAATGTATATTGTTTAAATCATTGTTATATACATTGTTGAATTAATACATGTATGAAGTTGCATGTATTGTATGGAAATATCGATGCACACGGTGTCATGTTTTTTTTTTTTCAGAGAGAAAATGACCTTTGGGATAAGGAGAAAATCCCCACAGTTTTTCTTCAAAATATTCCACCCCCGAGCTTTCAAGAGACTGAATTATAAACACGACATAAAGATTACGCAAATTGGAGATCGAAGCAACCTTTGTCGTCAAAATAGGACTGGTGCCTCTAAATTGTTTGAAAGCGACGTGTAGCACGATATTCGTACTTAGCAATTGATGACACTGTTAAATATCTGACTTGAATGGAATGATGTTTTATCTGACTTGATGTTTTTAAGCTTATTTCATAAACATTTCCTATGAATCCAAATTAACTTCATGACACAGAAATGATTTGTATAGTTAATGAGATACTAGTGCACTGAATATAGTTTTATTTTTCTTTTTTTTTCTTTTTTTTTTGTTTCAATACTGTGCACAGAAGTCAAAGTCATTTTAAAAGACGAATGAAGATTTTTTAGCTTGATCTTCACTAAAATGCTGTCCATTTTAATTGTATAGATGTTTGTTTTATAAATTTTATTCTGTTTATTCACATATTTTTCACATGTTTGATTGCAAGTCTAATAGTTCGAAACGATGCTTCTTTATAAGATCTGTTGGCCATACAGCTCCTTATGTTAATGCAAGTAAATTTGTTTGTTGTTTTCTCTTTGCTTGAATTCCATTCACTCCCATTTTCAGTGGTACAAGTGCTTATGCAGATTGTGCTTACCCGTTTGCAAAACCCGATGAACACACCTTTTTTTTAGAAATAAAAGACTGCAAAAGTTATACTTTCGTCAAGTTCATTGCGTGACAGTCGAAGTCACAAAAGCTATCAACAGCTACAAAGTTTCGCACTTGACACAAAACAATACAAATCAGCAACTAAGGATCCTTAACTTCTTTTTGTAAGAGACGATATTATGGAAATGATATTTGAGAATAAAGACGAGTTTGTCAAAGACTTTTGGTGGACAAACGAAATGACCGCCGCTTACACTTCCACACAAGCAAGACTGAAGTTGTAAGGTTGCTTTGAGAAGTGAAACATCCATACCCTATTTGTCGATGTACATACAATTATATATTCGTCTCTATCTGGAACAACGGCAGTAGAATACCGAAGGAACAAGGGAAGTGATGATCACAAAAATCAAAGCCCAAAGACATGTCAAAAACGGCAACAGAGAAAAACCAAGACAAAACAAGGTCACGAGACAGCCACAAGGCATGGAAATAATAAGACGACATTAAAAACTAAAGCACTCATGGTGTGAACTCCATGAAGGGTGAAAACCCTTTCACTGCCACAGTATTTACAAGACTGAAGCTTCTAAAACGCCAGGGCTGTTTCTCTTGTTTTGTGGGTTGTTTTTTTATATTGTGACGTCAACAATGAGGAGTCGTCAGAAACGTCATAAATGCAATGTGCTGGCAGTCAGTGCTCCTGTTGTAAAAAAAAGCGGGAAATGGGAAAGAAATCGGGAAGGAAAAGCAGGTATCCAATGAGCACTTGCTTTTTCGAAAGAAGACGAAACGAACATATTCTTTAGCTTTCAGTTT